>JAZKLR010001015.1:0-16895 GCA_037103525.1 Ganaspis brasiliensis
AATTATTTGTCTCAAATTTCAATTACTTTTTTTTTCAATCATTTTGACAATTTTTATACTATTTTGAATATTTGTTGATTAATTCCGAAAATTTCAATTATTTATCTAAAATTTCCATTATTTTCTGCAGTATATTTTCGATTATTTCTATAATGTTGTAATTATTTTCCTGAATTTAAAATTCTTGAAATCATTCTGTAATAAGGTACTTTCTTTTACTTTAAAAATATTCTGTATTTTTTAAAATTATTTTTCTAAAATTGCAATTAATATCTACAAATTTCAACATCTTTCATCATTTTTCAAAAAAAAATTTTAATCAATATTAATTATTTTTCAATTTTCCCTCTAAATTTTGTATTTAAATTTCGGCAAGTTTCAATTATTTTCTTTAATTTTTTCAAATAAAACTTTTTCAGTTTTAATTATTTCCTTCAATATCATGCTCCATCAGTTTTTATTAAATTTTTATTTATTGTTTTCATAGGAGTTTAAGTTGCGTTATTCAAGTATTTAAATAATGTTCGTCGATTTTTAATCTCTTTTTTTTATCTCAAATAAATTTTGTAATTATCTCAATTCCCTTCTTAAATTTCCATAATTAACTTTAATTTCCAATTATTTTTATCTTTTTTCAAGTAGTCTTGTTTATTTTTAATAATTTCTCGAATGTTTAACTATTTTCATTATTCTTCAATTAATTTTATAAATTTTTAAGTATTTTGCTCAAATTTTAGTAATTTTCTTCGATTTTTAATTATAATTGTTATTATTTGCAATAAATTTCTTCAATTTTTAACTTTTGGGTTAGAATAATTACACTAATTAAGATGGTCGCTGTGCCTGAGCCAATAAATGGGCTGAATTTAAAATCTCATACTGTATTATTCTATTGTCAATTATTAAGAAACATGAAATTAAACCTACATTTGAATTAAAAAATAGTTATTAAATCTTCTAGATTATCTAATTATGGCAGCAGGTTAGGAATAAAAGCATATTCATATTTTAAAAAAATGCTTCACTGAAAAGAATGTTTAGTCATATCAACAAAAATTTTGTTGGCTCAACCAAATTTTTAGTCATAGCAACAAAAATTTGGTTGGCTCAACTAAATTTTTGTTAATATGACTAAACTTTTTTTTCAATGTTCTCAAAAACTTATGTCTGATTTGATATTATATTCAAAAACTGTAAATTAACTACAGTTTTTTATAAAATCTAAAATATCTTGTGAAATTATACGAATAAATTTGTAATAAATGTGAGTAAAAGTGATAAGGGATGAAAATGTCCGCCATTTTTAGTCAGCCATATTAAGTTCCAAAAAACGCCACTCGGTATTTACAAGTAAACATTTTTAAATAAATTTTAAGCTTTTGACCGATAATTTAAACCTACAACTATTTTGGAGACACGGGGGGTCCTGTCGACACAAAGAATGACTCAAATTTCAACCAAAAAAGTTTTATTTTCTAAAATGTTAAAATCAAAATGGATTGTAGGTATATGTAGTCAGGTTATGATATAATGTTTGCATCTGATTTACTGTACTTTTTGCGCACAAGTCAAGTAGACTTGTCTTTGACATAAACGATAATATTAAAACGATAATGTGGCAACACCCACGCGTAACACTGTAGCCTTGGCCGACTCAGCAAATTTGTTTTTTTTTTTATTTTTATGAAAACACCCCAGGCACCTTAAACACCCTACTGAATAATTTATAAAGTGCAAAACGACCAGTTGAAACAGCAAATGGGAAATTCCTTGTAATTTCTACTTTATAGTTATACACTGGTAATTACACTTTGGCATCCATTTTTCTTTTTGCGCCGTCGATTTGTCGATTAAAGCGAAATTATTAACGCTTGTTATTTCGTTCTGATGATTAAAACCTATATTGATGATTAATAACTCTCAACATGTACTTTCTGTTTCACATCCTTGGCGTAATAATACTAGTAGCTTCCTACTTCAATTACTCAATCAGAATTATTACAAGAGTTTTATTATGTATTTCTTTTCTTACGTTTCATGATCATTAAGTGAAGCCGTGATTGTTATAGCATTTACCACCTGTGTTTTAATTCATTTGCTATATTTCATTTTCTAATTTATTGGAAATTTTCAAATTGTTTCAATATTTTTAGTTTAAAGATAATACATTTTAATTATTTAAATAATTTAGAAGAAAATTCTTTAGGAATTAAACCACTGATGTGGTTTTTGAATAATTACTTTTGGTGTTTTAACGGTATTTAATGACAGAAATTTAATATACATATATATATTAAAGAATTACACTCTATTTTTAATAAATACCCAAATAATACGTAACTTGAGGTTTTATATGTTTGATGACGATATTTGGTTAAAAAAGAGCATTTCTTTTCTGAAATATAAAAACTTTACAGGTAAATGAACTATTTCCAGCATAAGTTAATTTATTGAGTGGACTCAGAAAAAAAAAACAATTTAAAAAATCATTCATCGTTATTAAAAAAAAAATTATATGCCACGGGGAGGGAAGCCAAATAAGAAATAAAGATGCTAAATATTAAAAAGATGTAACATTTTAATTGAAAGTTAACATTTTAATTATGAAGAATTATTTTGGAACTATTAGAAACATTTTAGTGTTATTAACAGTTTGTATTAAAAATTAATACGAAACAAAATACTTTGAATACATCATTTAAATTGTGCATAATAATAAAATTTTAAAGCTGTTAGATTCATCATCAATTAATTATATCATATTTTAGTTTAAATTCTTAAAACCATTGAACACTTTGGACTTAAAGTACCTAACTAGTATTTCTAAATCTAATAAAATTCTTCATTTTTAAATTAGTAGAATAATCACACTTGAAAAACAGAGAAGCTTAATTTTAAGTACAATGAGAAGAATGTCAGAACTGAATTACTTGATTTTTTTTTAATATACAAAGTGCAAAGAACGGGATGACAAATACAGACAAAACTTCTAATTAGGCAAAATTATATAAAAATAATGAATTTACATGAAAATAAATTGCAATTTGCAAGAATACAAGAATGCAAGAATCAGACTGCAATCTCTACATTGTAGTAAAAATTAGGAATGAACAAATTTGAGATAGAAAATTAAAATAATTACAAATTTATATTATCTCAAGTTTTAATGAATTGAACACAAAAGCAATTAAAATGTAATTAAATTGAAACTTGAGGCTAATTAAATTTATAATGAATTAGGAAAGAAATATGATTAAAATTTGAGAAATTAATATAGAAAAATAATAAAACGATTTAAATTTTCACCAATAAAAATTAGAATTTACACAAATTTGGATCCATTTAAATTTGATTTGATTGAATTTAAGGTTTATTAAAAATTAAAGTTATTAAAATTTAGACAGAAGTCATAAGTTTAATTTACTAATTATAGGAAAATAAATTTTATTTAAATATCAAATAGTTTTTTTTTATTAAGGGTAAAATTGTTATTTTTAATAAATAACATTTCTGAAAAACGACGTTTTTTAAAATCAAATTCACTATCAAGAATGAAAACATTATCCCAATCAAATTTATGATTTTATTTCAATTGGTGTAAACTCACTACTGAAGACTTATTTTTTAGAGTTATACGTTCTTTAACTGCACGTTTTGTTTCACCTACATAACATACTGAACAATCTTTACAATTAAATTTATAAACAATATTCATTTCGTCCCATTTTTCAGAACAATCTTTGCCAAGCTTGACAATTGATTAAAAATTTTTTTTAACAATACACTGAGAGACTTTTAATTACAGTTTTTGCTTTTTTCAATTTCTATATTTGTAATAAAACGTAAGAATTTAGGGATAATCGAATTTCGATCATAATAGTTCTTCTAAAAAAAAGAGATTGTGTTACCTTGTTTTCTATTATTGCAATTTCGTGAGAAAAAAAAATTAATATATGTAATTAGAATTAGTATTATTTGAGGTTAGAAAAAAGTAAATGTGAAAAAGCGATATTCATTTTTAACACATTTTGATCTATTTATTATGGCATGTCTACAATTTTATTAGACTTTTTCTACGACAGTTTTTCGAGCAGCCATATGTCTCATGAGCTATTCTACCACTTCACAATATTTATTTAAAAATATATTTCAAAAAAATCGATCTCTAGAAAAATTTCGTATCATCCGGAATACTGAACACAGATGTTAATTATTGTTACCATTTTCACTTCAATTTAGTAAAAAATCACTTCTCAAACTACATGAAACTTTTGCTAGTTAGTATATAAGGAAAGTTAAAACACTCTTTTCTATAGCTACGCGCGCGATTATTCGACGTCATCGAAATGTTATATATGTTTGTAGTTAAGGCTTAAAAGTGTGCGTAACATATATATCATAGTATAGGGTGTTCGTTTCGTTACACAGATTTCGTCAAATACCACTATAAAGATACAGAATACCTGTAACTATACAAATATCAAAGACGAACTTGCATCTGTATCTCTGACCTGTCAAACAAATACTGCCATTTTTCTTTTTACTGCGCGCGCACCCCATGCTTTTAAGTTTCTAACACACGTTTTATAATTCTTGCAATTCTTTATTTTCATCTCTCTTAAATTCTTTAGAGGTAATATAATTATATGTTTTATGAAGTATATAACACTTTTACTACTTTTTATCAAAAAGACAACTGTTGCATCTAAAACGTCTTTTCTTAAACAGTGTATTAGTTTTTATAACCACATCTCGATTATCCCTAAACTCTTAAATTTTATTGTACATAATAATAAGCAATAAAGCAGATATTAAAATCAAAAGTTTCTCAGTGTAGGTATGGATTGAATATTGTACGATTTAAAAACATTTGACAATCTAAAAATGTGAGGATAACTAAAAGGGATGCAAACTTTTGGAATATATGTTTATACAGTGAGATAAAGGATTTTGAGCCGTCTGATTGTTATTAATCTTCAATTCGATTTTTTTACATCGAGTTTTTAAATGTTTGTTAACAAAATTAACAAGATAATCATTATCCGTTAAAATCTGTTCTACCTTCTTTAGATTCTCATTGTGAAACGAATGATGTGAAAGTAATATTGCTCTATCAACGAAGTTGTAAACAATGTTTATTTTTTGTGGAACAGGATGATTGGAAAAGTAATTAATGAATAATAATAATAATAATAAATGTTATAAGATATATAAATTAATTTTTAAATTGAATAAATATTTATGTTAAAGTGGAAATAATTATATTGTTTATATGACATACCTGGAAACCTAAAAATAATTAAACTTTTCAGTTTTACCAAAATTTTTAACCCAAAATCTGTTCTGGGTAGTTCAACTAACATGTTCAACTAACATGAATACTATTGTATGTCGACAAATATAAATCAGTATTCCAAAAAATGTATATAAAAATTACTCGATGTATAAAAAATATTCTTCATAAGCAATAGTTTCGTATGTAAAATTGAAATAATTTATGTTGCAATCAATCATCTCGTTTGACCAAAAAGAAGTACACATTAGTTTCTTATAATGATACACATGCGGATACATAACGATATAAGAGAGTGTGGTAATATGTTATCAAGCATAGTTACAATAACCGGTGATTTGATATTTATACGATGCTTTCTGTTAGCGCCATGTGGGGTGCGCGACTAGATGAATAAAGTAATTTGCAACCAGGTCAGGTCAATTATCCGTCAACATATAACGATTAAATTGATAGATCGGAAAACGAAACAATGTATCATGCACTGCATCACTAATTTCGTTATTGAATATCTTCTGAATATAATTATACATCCGGTAGATGCTAAAAAACATTATTCAAGTTAGCTAATAACCTTTTCATATACTAAATCAAGATTTCTTATATGCTAAGTTGCCAAATCTCATGGAACTTTTTCTTGAATATTTTTTTTATTTTGCTCTAAAATTTTTTCATGTATTAATCGATGGTGATGTAACATTTAAAAAAATGTTTAATCATTTCCGTAATTTCGTTCATATCAATAAATCATATTTTTAGTAATAAAAGTTTTATGTAAGTACTCAAAAATACTATATTTATGGACTTTATAAGGTTAACCCCATGAGACATAATGTCAATTATATCGTAAGTACCTTCAAAACTAGGTGGTGAAAAGTATTTAAACTTTGCAGAAATGCGTTCAATTAATCCAAGTTTAATATATATTAAAACCTTCTGTCAAAATTTATTTTGGTCTCGGTACATTCCTCCTTAAAATAATCAGATTCAAGAACATATGTTTGTTTCCAACATATTGTTAAATTAGTTAATTAGTTCTGAAATGCCACTTGAATTTAAAAACTTAGATTTAAAATTTTGTGGCAATAGGAGACATTTTATTCATATTTCAGAAACCGACTCAATGAAAATGATAATTGTGAAATATTAGTCATCTTTACAGAGTATTTGATGAGAAATGAATTAGCTACTTCACTTAAAAACGTGTTTCGTGTCTCGTTTAATAATAATTCTAATGTTCAGTAGTAAAACTCAATGTGATTTATTTATTGATTTCCAATAATATGGCGATAATAAAATTCACAGCCGGCAATTTGCAAAACATGTTTCTAGATCTTCTGCAAGGCCATTTCATAACCAGGAAATACTTTACATTCCGTGGTAGCAGTCACTCGTTGGATTACATATCGAGCGTAACGTAGCATAGAAGATTTTGGAATTTTATTATATTCACTTATTTGACTCTTGTAATGTATATAAACCAAATATTACGAAATAATGTCTCACCAATTTAGTAAATACATTCAAACATGTAATAATAACTATTTATTTTGCTTTTATTTTACATAAACATTTTTTATTATTGTGTGTAAAGACTATCGGCGAAACTTCATTTTATATTTACAAGTATTTTCACAAGAAATCAATTACTTTATGCTCAAAACAATTTGAAACGAAAAAACACATTGGAAAAAAGCATTACCTTTCAAAAACTGTTGAACAAAGACAAAATTGTTGTTCCAATATATCAGACATTAAAATAATAAATAACCCAATTATGATCATGAAAATAATTCAGGCGCATGAATAATTATTAAAATCCATTTGGACTAAAATCTATTTGGCCTAAAAATCATTTAGCCTAAAACCTATTTGTCCTAAAACACATTTAGTCTGAATCCCATTTGTCCTAAAACACATTTAGTCTGAATCCCATTTAGCCTAAAACCCATTTAGCTTAAAACTCATTTGGCATAAATACTATTTGTTCTAAAACCCATTTAGCCTAGAACCCATTTGGCATAAAACACATTTAGCCTAAAACTCATTTGGCATTAATCCCAATTAGCCTAAAACCCATTTGTTCTAAAGCTCATTTGGCATAATTTATAATAAAAATTTATGTCAAATGAGATTTATGTTAAATGGTATTATGTCAAATGTGTTTTAGGCTGAATGTGGTTATAGTACAAGATCCCACTGTAAGATATCTACCCCCATCTGATTTTTTAATAAAATGTGTTTAAAATGAAAGATCATAGTCAGAATAACACATAACAACCAGGTTGCCTATGAAAATCTGGCCGCATATGCCTAAAAGTGTGGGTGTTTCAACTGGCTTTTGGTTAATATTTACCCCCATATATTTGCGAAAAATTAACAATATAATATGAAAGAGTATTGAATACTGAATCAAAAAATATAGGGTTGCCAGATTTATACCTGCCGCAACCTCGGGTTGCCAAGTGTTTTTTGTGTAGTTTTTTGTTGATCACCTACGCCCATAATATTTTTTAATAATTTTTATACTAAATTAAAGACCATGTTTTTCTCTATTGAATAGATTAGGGTTGCCTGGTGAAAAACAGCCGCTATTAGGGGTTGACAGCGTTTAAAAATATATTCATTTTTTTGTATTAGCAGGAGATGAAAAACCATTTGGCAACTTCACATATGCAAAAATAAAAGAAACAAAACAAATACGTTGCATGTTTGTGGAAGTTGATGTATTTTATAGTCATTTAACCTGAATGTAGCGAAAATAAAGATTTGTTTTTTGTGTAGGGGAAGGTGGGGCAAAACCTCTAGGTTCAAATTTACTGATGCACAAATTTTTAACTATACATTCAATTGGAGTCATTTTTGTTTGTTACACGACTAAAACTAACCAGTAACAGATTTTAATAGTCGTTATTACATTTATCATAATCATAATTACGTTATTTAATTGTATTTAAAAATATAATATAATATATATCCAACTGTTGGGGCAAAGACGTTTTTCCTAATATTATTATTGCAAATATAATAAATGATCTAAAATATACTCTAAATAACATTTATTAGTGCAATAATTATAAAACATAAATATTTTACAGATTTTTAAAGAGATTTAATCGATTTTATTGAAAATAATGACGACTTGTATTTTTAACCTCATATTTTTAATTTAATTGTTTTTTATTTTGTTTCAAAATCTACTTTATCGACTTTTCAAAGATAGAATGTTTTTTAAATAACCATGCGAAAATATGATTAAATAATAATGCTTATTTAATATTCAAAATTCATAATTTTTTTTCAAATTAGTAGTAAACGCTAATAAATAATTTAATGATTAAATAATAATAATAATAACAATAAATTTGCCAAACAAAAATACTTATTTATTTTGATGAAAAAATGCAGGTTAACAGTTGATTAGCATGAAGTTTGCATCATTTAAAATTACATGCTAAATATTGTTCGATTTCAAAATAAAAAAATAGGGGTAAGATTTTTTTCAATTTGGAACAAATTTGGAGGGTAGACCATAACATTTCGGACTTTTGTTTTTTTTACCACACTAATATAAATAAATGTAAAAACTAAAAAATATTGTTTATTTACAGGTAGAACATTAAGATATTTCTAATGTTGAGAAATTTAACGGAGAAACATTCAAATATTTTACCAATAGAAGATATGAATTCGGTATTGATTCTTTATTTTTATAATTAAATTCAGATGCCAGAAACGATACACAAGCTCTTAAAATTATGGAATTATTTTATGCAGTATTTTTCTGATACTGTACTATTATACGTTAAGTTAAAATCCTTTTTCTGTTTATAAAAAATAATATTAATAGCTAGGTTACCCTCTTTTAAAAGTCTACACTTTAATTTTTTTTATACTTTTAATTTAATATCAAATAAATTCTTTCCGAAACGACATCTCATTTTTCTTAAGCGTTAATTTAAATTATTAAATAAAGGTATCTACTATCTACTGCTTCAATATTGTCAATTTTAAATAAGTTTGTCATCTTTTCATATGCGGATAATTAGATTGATTAGGAATTGACATGTCTTTTTTTATTTGGTTTAGGAGCCGCTATACTTATATCAAACCCAAGAAAAGAAGTTGATTCTTCTCGTATAATATATTTCTTATTTAAATCGTTAAATTTCTCAACATTGAGAGTATTTGAATACACATTAGTAGAAAAGAGTTATGTCCTGCCTGTAAACAATCAATATTCTCAAGTTTTTAAATTAATTTATTCCCGATGTACAAGAAACTAGAATAAGACATTTAAAAATTTTTTTATAACTTTAAGAATCGAAAGTTATAAATAAAAAATGGAAGACAAAATTGACTGAAAATTTTCTTTTCACAAAAAATATCAAATTCGTCCTTGCATTCTTACTTTCAAACTACGAAGATTTTGTAACAATTGAAAGCTATAAACAAAAAATAGAAGTCAAAAGTTACTTACAACTTCCTTTTCGCAAAAGTTATTGAATTCTTCCTTATATTTTCCCTTTAAAACTACGAATTTTTAGTAACACTGTGTATGATAACCATGTTTCTTTGTAGCCTCAATTGTCAGTTTTTCGCAACCATATTTAAACCCTTTCTTTTGGCGAAATAATGACATAAAGTAAACTTTTTGAACAGATTCATTATTAAATTCTAATATTTTATTATCAGTTTTACACAAAAAACAAGTCTTTATTTTTTATAAACTTGGGTTAAATGTTTATGCAAATATATCAACTTCTACAAACATGCAAATTATTTGTTTTGTTTCTTTTATTTTTGCATAATATTTTAAGTTACCCATGATTTTTTTTCTTCTGCTAATACAAAAAAATGAATATATTTTTAAACGCTGGCAACCCCTAATAGCGGCTGCTTTTCACCAGGCAACCCTAATCTATTCAATAGAGAAAAACATGGGCTTTAATTTGGTATAAAAATTATTAAAAAATATTATGGGCGTAGGTGATCAACAAAAAACTACACAAAAAACACTTGGCAACCCGAGGTTGCGGCAGGTATAAATCTGGCAACCCTATATTTTTTGATTCAGTATTCAATACTCTTTCATATTATATTGTTAATTTGTCGCAAATATATGGGGGTAAATATTAACCAAAAGCCAGTTGAAACACCCACACTTTTAGGCATATGCGGCCAGATTTTCATAGGCAACCTGGTTGTTATGCGTTATTCTGACTATGATCTTTCATTTTAAACACATTTTATTAAAAAATCAGATTTGGGCAGATATCTTGCAGTGGGATCTTAGACTATTAGGGCAAATAGGTTTTAGAGAAAACGGGACTTAGGCTAAATGCGTTTTTAGGCCAAATAGGTTATAGGTTAAATGAATTTTAAGCCAAGTGGTTTTAGACCAAATGTGTTTTAGGACAAATTAGTTTTAGGTCAAATGTATTTTAGGAGAATTGGAATTTAGGCCAAATGGGTTTTAGGGAATATTTATGCGCCTCTTTTACCATAAGATGCCTACCTTCTGCAATGTAAATAAAAAGTACAAATTTGTTACTTAAATTAAAAAATAAAAGTTATTGCTGTTCTATATGAATTCATATTCAGTCTTTGCTGTATATACCCTATGGGAAATTTGCCGATGATCAAGATCGGCCCAAGCTTGGGCTAATATTAGTTTAATATTGGCCAAGCTTGGGCCAAGCTCTAGCCGATTGTCATATCCCATAGGGTAGTCGTCGTATATAAATCTAAAAATCAGAATTCCAAAATTCAAAATGTCAGATTAAGTATGGTCCATAAGAGATATACATATAAATACATATATATGTATAGTAAATTTTGTTGATTTTTATAACGAAACTTATGAACTGGATATATTAGCAACCGATTAGCAATTTTGTAAAACAATAATCGTTTTTTGCAATGCTGATTGCAGGATATATGAACGATTCGCGACTGGTTGGCCGCATTTGTTTGAATCGCGTCCGGTCGCCCACGTGCCCATACATAAATGTGCCAAATGTGCCAACAACGTACTCCAGCGTTAAACGTGAATGTGAAACTCACCGACTTCAATTTCATTCAATGATCAACAGATACCGGTTCGCCTTTCCCTCATGTAAAGATATCTACGCTGATATCCCTGAAAGACAGAAGAACAAACTCGTGTTCAATTGTGTAGTAGATACAGTGCGCAGGACACGACAAATGGTATACACAATAAAAAACCTTGCTTCTTGAAATTAATTTCAACTTTGTTTAAATTGTCATTAACATTTGTAACTGCTACCATATCTATGCTATGTATATCGATTTTCATTATTGAAACAATTCAAAGAAAAAACACTTTCTAAGATAATTAATTAGCAGAATATCCATTTAACTGAATGACCATTCATCAAAAATCTTATTTACATACATTTCCTAGGTTTAAGGGTGATTTAAGGTTGATCTAATTCTTTATTTAAAGTTTTGTACATAAGCTGTTGAGTGGGGCTTTTGTCTTGGATTTAATTTGGCCTCTGAGAAAGCACTCAAACGAGAAGTCTTGATATTATCAAAATAGTTTACAGATTCAGATGGTATGATTGAAATTAGAAATGAAATAATGGAAGCCTTGAAGCTTCAGAATCTTTATCGCTGTTGAAGGTGGGTTTTTCATCCATACCAAAAATTATAAAATTATACTTTCTCTGCAGTTAGTCTTCAAATTCACATAGTAGTTTTATCAGCTGGTTCAGGCGAGTGGGCAGGAGCATTTTCCAGTACCTTTAACCTTTGACTCAGAGCCTCCAAATTTTCTTCAACATCTTGTACTTTCCCCTCAGTAGTTAAAAGCCGCTGATTATACTCTTGGAAGTCTTTTTGCAGTTGAGAAACGGATAAGTCCAATTTGACGGATCCCGTATTCATATTCTTTATTTCCTTAGACAGAAATTTAATTTCTTCAACTTGACTTTTTAGCAAAGAAGCGTTCGGATCAGGATCAAGAAAGGTTGGGGACCTAATTACAGCCAAATTTCGTGTGCAAAAATCTGTCAGAGGTAATGCTTCCAATCCTTTATATATTATACTTGCCTCGGAACAGGTTCTTGTGGTGAAATAATAAGTTCGCCACAACCGCTTAAGCCTCTAATAGCAGCTCTGCATACCTAGAGTTTTTGTATAAAGTCAATGGCTTCATCCATCGCTGTCAAGTTTTTGGATAAAATAGCCGCTGCGCACTTACAGTGATGTAAATTAATTTCGAAACTATCAATACCAAGACCAACCATTTAGAACAGACTCAACTGTGCTGCTTATGGAAAAGACCAAGTTTTCCGTGAGGTACTCTAGTTCTTTTCACATCCCTCTAGAGTCCAGGATACCCGAGGAGTTTAGCAGTTCTGTCCTCATTGATTCCCATATTTGCAGAGGATTTTAACTAAACAGTGCTACTTAGCATAAGTTCTCTTCGCAAGTTTCTTAGCCGTTTATGTTATCTCTTTTTTCGTGCAGCTCCGGTAAGCTGAACATTGCTTTTCAACGTAACAGGAGGTTAACTTTCGTGCCTCTTCGTAGCAGTCAATAACTCTGCTGGGTCGATGACAAGATTCTCCAGTGAAGACTCTACAGCATCAGTATTTACAAAATTCGCACCTCATCCCATTCTAAAATAAAAAATCTTTACGTCCATTAAGGTTCCACGAGAAATGAGGATACAAATTGGAGCCAGTATCATTTTGACACATGACTTAATTTTAGATTGTTATATTGTACAGAATGGAAATGTTATTTTGTACAACTGCTAAATGATATTTTGTACAATTTTGAAAAATGAATTTGTTACTTTGTACAATTCTTTAAAAAAGCTAAAATATTGTACTTCCAATGTTTTATTGCTTTTTTAAAAAATTGTACAAAATAACAAATTCATTTTTCAAAACTGTACAAAATAACATTTAGCAGTTGTACAAAATAACATTTCCATTCTGTACAATATAACAATCTAAAATTAAGTCATGTGTCAAAATGATACTGGCTCACAAATTGGTCCATCCATAAAGAGTTTAAATTCATGGATAAGGCTTAAATGTCTGAGAAATCACCCGGTATCTCAGAACCCCCGTTAATGTCTCTTTTCGCTGTGACCACTCAAAAAAACCATGTGTTTAAAGATCGGACCCGCTCCTCACTAGTAGCCTAGACTGTCTGTGAAGCGTCGCAGTTCGGTCCCAGTCCGTCCGAGGCTCACGGAAGAAACAGCGAATTTGGTAATCTGGTGCCATTCATTTGTCGTTACGGTAGAAACATCCTGGATTAAAGGCTAGTAGACACGTACCCACCTGTTCTGATTTTCTGGTCACAGAAAGACCGGAGGAACTTCGTAGTCAAGGCCACGCGAGCATAAGATTCTCCACCTCTACACGGAAAAAACTGCTATGGCTGTAGCAACAAGAATTTTCTTGTTGTAGGAGATAGTGCTGTATTAAACATATATGTTGTTGTCGTATCTATATTTCTTTTTATGTCAGAAATGTAATATTGCTATCACAACAAGATGCGTATGGTTGTCGTAATATAGTTCTCACAGCCACAGCTTTGGCAACTGCACGTTGGCTATGGTTATTACAGCATTTAGGTATGGCTGTGTTAATTCATACCTGAGACTATATAGTCAAGTAGGAGCCCCTCATTTATGATCTTTTAACAAATTTGTTTAATTATGCCTTGTAGTTCAATAGAATTGTAATATTTATCATTGAAATTACTGTTTATGGTCAAATTTGTTAAAAAATTAAAATTATAAATAATTTATGTAATCAAATTATTTCAAGTACTTGCGACGATTACTGGCCCTACAGCCCTGCTGGGTTTTTCCCAAACACGCTTTGACGCGTCTGAAGGAGTTCTAATGACTAGATCATGCCAAATGCCATTTAGTCCTTTTCAAAGATTGGAAAGTATCTGTGCGTGAAGTTTAAACAAGTGAAGTGTAGTAGTAGGAAAAACAGAACTCAAACACTTTGTGTAAAAGAACAATTAGGCATGTGTTATCGATTTATTCTGAAAAAAGGACTTGTGTCTTGCGATGACAGTGGTTCAGAAGAATGTTATGAGCACATTTTACAGTGTCCCAATTCTAGAGCTTTTAGAAATACTATTCCTAAATCATTCGATGGCCCATATTTACTTCTTTCTTGGGTGAAGGTAAATGGAATAACATACAGGCATAGAACTTGTGTTGCTATTAAATTTGAAGGAGAAGGCGAGCTTCTTCCACAATCTGGATACATTCAAAGTGTTCTTCAAAATGAGAATGGTGACATTTGTTTAGTTTATAAGCGTTGATAATGTATGGTTTTGATAATTTATACCACGCTTATGAACTGAAATGGACAGAAATTTCTGAATGTATTCTTCTAAAAGATTTAATTACTCCATTTCCTGTCATCCTTTATCAAATTGGAAATGGTGCCTTATATGCTACTGTAAAACATAAAATTTAAAACTGCATGGAATGAATGTATAATGGACTTTAAATATATATACTCCTAGTTAAAATTTTAATATAAAACTAAGTTGGATTCATAATACATATTCATAAAACATATGAAATTTGTTAAGTATACTATTTTTTACATGACCCAAAAGTTGACCAAAAAAACCCAAAATAGATTATTATTGGTAAAAAATATATTAATTCTGAAAAAAAGAGAAATTTAAACTGCTAATAATGGTTTCTAATGTTTTTGAGGTCGCTGATTACAAATCTGAAGTCATATTTAAAAAATTCAAAATGGCAGATCCAATATGGCGGTCATGGAAAATTTTAAATTAATAAATTTCTAGGAAACTTCGTATCAGGGGGTTTTGGGGGTCCCTGATAACAAATTTAAAGTCAGATTTCAAAAATTCAAAATGGCGGATCCAATATGGCGGTCATGAAGATTTTAAAATTAATCAATTTTTATGAAATTTGGTATCAAGGGGTTTTTGGGGTCCCTAGTTACAAGCCTGAAGTCAGATTTTAAAAATTCAAAGTGCCGGATCCAATATGGCGGGCATGATGTTTAAAAAATTAATAATTTTTTATGAAACTTTATTATGTAATATCTTATCCCAGTAGCCAACAAAATTTTTGCTTCAGAGACACATTGTGTCATCTAATTTGTGATCGAAACTTATCTAGCTAATTAATACTAACCTTCCCATTTATAATTAACAGCGAGGTCCCGTTTGAATTTTTAATTTCAGATTTGTAACTAAGGACCCCAAAAACCCTTGATACCAAGTTTCATAAAAAATTATTAATTTTTTAAACATTATGCCCACCATATTAGATCCGGCACTTTGAGTTTTTGTTTAAAAAATCCAAAATTAAAAAATTTAATTTAATTTAAAAAATTCCTTGTTTAACCTTTTAAATTGTTCTATTTACATTTACAATTAATCCATCAACATTTATTTCATATGGTAAATTAATCTTTTGTTTGAAATTTTATAACGTAAAACTTATTTTTCAAATACGTTGAAACGTAATAATTTTAATTGATTTCATTTTGGAGGATTATAAAAATTGTAGTATTATATATCAAAATATTTTTTTAAATTGATTTATATATGTAATGATTTAAATGTTTGGTGACTTATTTTAATCGTCTCTTCTATTTATATAAAGTAAGTACCTATTCTGACTTTACCCTATTTGTATGTAAGATTTAAATTTTGTACGTCACATAATAAACAAGTTTAACGAAAACCAACAATTTTTCCCAAAACGAAAGAAGTATATAGTTTGGATGCATTTAATATACGGTAAAGAATGACGCGTGGATGTAATTTAGCCAAGATTTGCTCTTTCCCTGAAGCTATCAAGAATAATAAAGCGGTAAAGTAAATTATGTCGGAGCATATACATAAGCGTTCCTTTTATTTTATTTCATTTTTTCAATGTCAGATTACACGAGAAGTAATGTAAGTGGTTTTATCGTCGACGTGGGATTCGAAACTGCGGTCCCTTCCGGCGATCACGAGACATTTTCTTCAGCAAAAAATTGGTTTATCAAACGTCACGAACTGATTGCTCTATTCATGAAAACTGAAAAAAAAATTAATTTCTTACATTAACATTATTAAAATAAAATATTTTTGTCTCTTTTAAACCTACAACACAAAAATATGTTATATAAAATGTACAATATACTTTATGCACATATATATTGGAAATCCTCTTTTGTTATGCACCTATTTATGAATAAAAATTAAATTCACAGTGTATTATTCATAATTTTATAACTTAAGCCTCAAGTCAACCAAGTGTTGACTATATTGTGCAATGTCTCGTAAGAAAATTAATTCTCGTGCAAATGTGACTTTAAAATAGAATCTGTTTTCTCCTCGTATGATAAAATCTATTTCAAGATTATTAACTTCTTGAAATAGGTTTCTGAATCATACACTATACTTTATAGTAGGTAGGAATCAAATAAAATACAAAATACAATTAGAAATATTATCAAAATTCAATATAAATGTTGGTACATTGAAAAAATATTATTATAAAATTTGACTAAATTGCTTAATATATGGGAAATTGACAAAAAGTTAAATTCTTATTCAA
>JAZKLR010001016.1:0-7500 GCA_037103525.1 Ganaspis brasiliensis
TCACAGTTGATATTAAAGTCATACGCGTGAAGTAGGGAAAATTTTTTTTATAAACTGTCACAGTTGGAAAAAATCTTTGTGAAACTGTCACAGTTGAATTTAAAGTGATACGCATGAAGTACTCGAAACAAAATTTTAGAAACTGTCACAGTTGGAAAAATACTTTATGAAAGTGTCACAGTTGGAGCGAAAGTCATACGCGTGAAATATGAAAAAAATTTTTTGTAAACTGTCACAGTTGGAAAAATACCATGTTAAAGTGTCACAGTTGAACCGAAAGTGATACGCATGAAGTATTGAAAAAATTTTTTATAAACTGTCACAGTTGGAAAAATACATTATGAAAGTGTCACAGTTGACCGAAAGTCATACGCGTGAAATATGAAAAAAAAATGTTGTAAACTGTCACAGTTGGAATAAATTCATGTTAAAGTGTCACAGTTGGACTTAAAGTCATACGCGTGAAATATGAAAAAAAATTTTTGTAAACTGTCACAGTTGGAGCTAAAGTCATACGCGTGAAGTATGAAAAAAAAATTTTGTAAACTGTCACAGTTGACCGAAAGTGATACGCATGAAGTACTTGAAAAATACCATGGTAAAGTGTCACAGTTGATATTAAAGTCATACGCGTGAAGTAGGGAAAATTTTTTTTATAAACTGTCACAGTTGGAAAAAATCTTTGTGAAACTGTCACAGTTGAATTTAAAGTGATACGCATGAAGTACTCGAAACAAAATTTTAGAAACTGTCACAGTTGGAAAAATACTTTATGAAAGTGTCACAGTTGGAGCGAAAGTCATACGCGTGAAATATGAAAAAAATTTTTTGTAAACTGTCACAGTTGGAAAAATACCATGTTAAAGTGTCACAGTTGAACCGAAAGTGATACGCATGAAGTATTGAAAAAATTTTTTATAAACTGTCACAGTTGGAAAAATACATTATGAAAGTGTCACAGTTGACCGAAAGTCATACGCGTGAAATATGAAAAAAAAATGTTGTAAACTGTCACAGTTGGAATAAATTCATGTTAAAGTGTCACAGTTGGACTTAAAGTCATACGCGTGAAATATGAAAAAAAATTTTTGTAAACTGTCACAGTTGGAGCTAAAGTCATACGCGTGAAGTATGAAAAAAAAATTTTGTAAACTGTCACAGTTGACCGAAAGTGATACGCATGAAGTACTTGAAAAATACCATGGTAAAGTGTCACAGTTGATATTAAAGTCATACGCGTGAAGTAGGGAAAATTTTTTTTATAAACTGTCACAGTTGGAAAAAATCTTTGTGAAACTGTCACAGTTGAATTTAAAGTGATACGCATGAAGTACTCGAAACAAAATTTTAGAAACTGTCACAGTTGGAAAAATACTTTATGAAAGTGTCACAGTTGGAGCGAAAGTCATACGCGTGAAATATGAAAAAAATTTTTTGTAAACTGTCACAGTTGGAAAAATACCATGTTAAAGTGTCACAGTTGAACCGAAAGTGATACGCATGAAGTATTGAAAAAATTTTTTATAAACTGTCACAGTTGGAAAAATACATTATGAAAGTGTCACAGTTGACCGAAAGTCATACGCGTGAAATATGAAAAAAAAATGTTGTAAACTGTCACAGTTGGAATAAATTCATGTTAAAGTGTCACAGTTGGACTTAAAGTCATACGCGTGAAATATGAAAAAAAATTTTTGTAAACTGTCACAGTTGGAGCTAAAGTCATACGCGTGAAGTATGAAAAAAAAATTTTGTAAACTGTCACAGTTGACCGAAAGTGATACGCATGAAGTACTTGAAAAATACCATGGTAAAGTGTCACAGTTGATATTAAAGTCATACGCGTGAAGTAGGGAAAATTTTTTTTATAAACTGTCACAGTTGGAAAAAATCTTTGTGAAACTGTCACAGTTGAATTTAAAGTGATACGCATGAAGTACTCGAAACAAAATTTTAGAAACTGTCACAGTTGGAAAAATACTTTATGAAAGTGTCACAGTTGGAGCGAAAGTCATACGCGTGAAATATGAAAAAAATTTTTTGTAAACTGTCACAGTTGGAAAAATACCATGTTAAAGTGTCACAGTTGAACCGAAAGTGATACGCATGAAGTATTGAAAAAATTTTTTATAAACTGTCACAGTTGGAAAAATACATTATGAAAGTGTCACAGTTGACCGAAAGTCATACGCGTGAAATATGAAAAAAAAATGTTGTAAACTGTCACAGTTGGAATAAATTCATGTTAAAGTGTCACAGTTGGACTTAAAGTCATACGCGTGAAATATGAAAAAAAATTTTTGTAAACTGTCACAGTTGGAGCTAAAGTCATACGCGTGAAGTATGAAAAAAAAATTTTGTAAACTGTCACAGTTGACCGAAAGTGATACGCATGAAGTACTTGAAAAATACCATGGTAAAGTGTCACAGTTGATATTAAAGTCATACGCGTGAAGTAGGGAAAATTTTTTTTATAAACTGTCACAGTTGGAAAAAATCTTTGTGAAACTGTCACAGTTGAATTTAAAGTGATACGCATGAAGTACTCGAAACAAAATTTTAGAAACTGTCACAGTTGGAAAAATACTTTATGAAAGTGTCACAGTTGGAGCGAAAGTCATACGCGTGAAATATGAAAAAAATTTTTTGTAAACTGTCACAGTTGGAAAAATACCATGTTAAAGTGTCACAGTTGAACCGAAAGTGATACGCATGAAGTATTGAAAAAATTTTTTATAAACTGTCACAGTTGGAAAAATACATTATGAAAGTGTCACAGTTGACCGAAAGTCATACGCGTGAAATATGAAAAAAAAATGTTGTAAACTGTCACAGTTGGAATAAATTCATGTTAAAGTGTCACAGTTGGACTTAAAGTCATACGCGTGAAATATGAAAAAAAATTTTTGTAAACTGTCACAGTTGGAGCTAAAGTCATACGCGTGAAGTATGAAAAAAAAATTTTGTAAACTGTCACAGTTGACCGAAAGTGATACGCATGAAGTACTTGAAAAATACCATGGTAAAGTGTCACAGTTGATATTAAAGTCATACGCGTGAAGTAGGGAAAATTTTTTTTATAAACTGTCACAGTTGGAAAAAATCTTTGTGAAACTGTCACAGTTGAATTTAAAGTGATACGCATGAAGTACTCGAAACAAAATTTTAGAAACTGTCACAGTTGGAAAAATACTTTATGAAAGTGTCACAGTTGGAGCGAAAGTCATACGCGTGAAATATGAAAAAAATTTTTTGTAAACTGTCACAGTTGGAAAAATACCATGTTAAAGTGTCACAGTTGAACCGAAAGTGATACGCATGAAGTATTGAAAAAATTTTTTATAAACTGTCACAGTTGGAAAAATACATTATGAAAGTGTCACAGTTGACCGAAAGTCATACGCGTGAAATATGAAAAAAAAATGTTGTAAACTGTCACAGTTGGAATAAATTCATGTTAAAGTGTCACAGTTGGACTTAAAGTCATACGCGTGAAGTACTCGAAACAAATTCTTAGAAACTGTCACAGTTGGAAAAAAAGTTTGTAAGTGTCACAGTTGGACTGAGAATTTGTTAAAGTGTCACAGTTGAACCTAAAGTCATACGCGTGAAGTAGGAAAAATTTTTTTTATAAACTGTCACAGTTGGAAAAATTCTTTATGAAAGTGTCACAGTTGGACCTAAAGTCATACGCGTGAAGTATTGAAAAATTTTTTATAAACTGTCACAGTTAGAAAAATACCAAGTTAAAGTGTCACAGTTGAACCGAAAGTAATACGCATGAAGTACTCGAAACAAATTTTTAGAAACTGTCACAGTTGGAAAAAAGTTTGTGAAAGTGTCACAGTTGGACTGAGAATTTGTTAAAGTGTCACAGTTGAACCTAAAGTCATACGCGTGAAATATGAAAAAAAAATTTTATAAACTGTCACAGTTGGAAAAATACCATGTTAAAGTGTCACAGTTGAAGCGAAAGTCATACGCGTGAAGTATTGAAAAAAATTTTTATAAACTGTCACAGTTGGAAAAATACTTTATGAAAGTGTCACAGTTGAACCTAAAGTCATACGCGTGAAATATGGAAAAAATGTTTTGTAAACTGTCACAGTTGGAAAAAAAGTTTGTGAAACTGTCACAGTTGACCGAAAGTGATACGCATGAAGTACTCGAAACAAATTTTTAGAAACTGTCACAGTTGGAAAAAAAGTTTGTGAAAGTGTCACAGTTGGACTGAGAATTTGTTAAAGTGTCACAGTTGAACTTAAAGTCATACGCGTGAAGTATTGAAAAAAATTTTTATAAACTGTCACAGTTGAAAAAATACCATGTTAAAGTGTCACAGTTGGAGCGAAAGTCATACGCGTGAAGTATTGAAAAAATTTTTATAAACTGTCACAGTTGGAAAAATACCATGTTAAAGTGTCACAGTTGGAGCGAAAGTCATACGCGTGAAGTATTGAAAAAATTTTTATAAACTGTCACAGTTGGAAAAATACCATGTTAAAGTGTCACAGTTGGAGCGAAAGTCATACGCGTGAAGTATTGAAAAAATTTTTATAAACTGTCACAGTTGAAAAAATACCATGTTAAAGTGTCACAGTTGGAGCGAAAGTCATACGCGTGAAGTATTGAAAAAATTTTTATAAACTGTCACAGTTGGAAAAATACCATGTTAAAGTGTCACAGTTGGAGCGAAAGTCATACGCGTGAAGTATTGAAAAAATTTTTATAAACTGTCACAGTTGGAAAAATACCATGTTAAAGTGTCACAGTTGGAGCGAAAGTCATACGCGTGAAGTATTGAAAAAATTTTTATAAACTGTCACAGTTGGAAAAATACCATGTTAAAGTGTCACAGTTGGAGCGAAAGTCATACGCGTGAAGTATTGAAAAAATTTTTATAAACTGTCACAGTTGGAAAAATACCATGTTAAAGTGTCACAGTTGGAGCGAAAGTGATACGCATGAAACGAAAGTGATACGCATGCATTAGGCGAAAATGTTGGAAAAATACTTTGCTAAACTGTCACAGTTGGATAGAGAATATGTTAAAGTGTCACAGTTACAAGTCAAGTAATACGCATAAATTAGATGATAGAATATTAGTCTAAAATAAGTAAAAATCAAAAATTTTTATTTGGAAAATATTTTTAAAGTTAAAAAAAGTAAATTAAAATTTTAGGTCGAAAATGCAACTTTTTTCCCATTGAAACCCATGTATTTCACCGTTAGTCGCCGAACGCCTTTTTTTGAGATTTGGATCCTTGTAAGCACAGCATTGTCACGGGTCGGCGTCTGAGACCGAATGGCCCATATGTGACGAGCGCCTTTGGCGTGAAATATATATTATTTCTAAATGAAATTGATGTTATATTTTCAATTTATTGAGCATTGACTCACTCGATTCCGAGCGAAAAGTTAAAAAAATATTTTAACGAAAAAGTGTCTATTGACAACTACCAAGACGACTTTTCAAAGTCTAACGATGGGTATAACTTTAATGTTATTCGCCACAACTTATTTTAAAAATAAGAGAGAACGTTTGAAACGTTATTAAACAGACAAGTTGCTAAAAAAGTGAGGGGCGGCACTTTCTGTAAAATGTTGAACGAAGCCCTTATTATATACAAAATATATTTTACAAAAATATAAAATAAAATAATAAGAGATGTTGTTATATGCTTGCGTCTCACCGTTTAGACCTTGGTTCTACGGTGCCAAGACCTCATATACTCGTCTAAAAATAAATAAAAAAAAGAGCTCTTCGAGTCTTGAATATAAAAATTTATTATAAAGACGAGTATTAATATTATTAATACTTTTATTTTAATAATATATTGACCGAAGCTCCCTGGTTGATCCTGCCAGTAGTCATATGCTTGTCTCAAAGATTAAGCCATGCATGTCTAAGTGCATGCCAAATTAAGGTGAAACCGCGAATGGCTCATTAAATCAGTTATGGTTCCTTAGATCGTACCCACATTTACTTGGATAACTGTGGTAATTCTAGAGCTAATACATGCAAACCAGAGTTCCGACCAGAGATGGAAGGAACGCTTTTATTAGATCAAAACCAATCGGTGGCGGGCTCTGCTCGTCCACCGTTTACTTTGGTGACTCTGAATAACTTTGTGCTGATCGCACGGTCTCGCACCGGCGACGCATCTTTCAAATGTCTGCCTTATCAACTGTCGATGGTAGGTTCTGCGCCTACCATGGTTGTAACGGGTAACGGGGAATCAGGGTTCGATTCCGGAGAGGGAGCCTGAGAAACGGCTACCACATCCAAGGAAGGCAGCAGGCGCGCAAATTACCCACTCCCGGCACGGGGAGGTAGTGACGAAAAATAACGATACGGGACTCATCCGAGGCCCCGTAATCGGAATGAGTACACTTTAAATCCTTTAACGAGGATCAATTGGAGGGCAAGTCTGGTGCCAGCAGCCGCGGTAATTCCAGCTCCAATAGCGTATATTAAAGTTGTTGCGGTTAAAAAGCTCGTAGTTGAATCTGTGTCGCACGCTGTCGGTTCGCCGCTCGCGGTGTTTAACTGACATGCTCGTGAGACGTCCTACCGGTGGGCTTAGCTCCTTCGGGGGCGGTCCAACTAATATCCCATCGCGGTGCTCTTCATTGAGTGTCGAGGTGGGCCGGTACGTTTACTTTGAACAAATTAGAGTGCTTAAAGCAGGCTACTTTCGCCTGAATAATCTGTGCATGGAATAATGGAATAGGACCTCGGTTCTATTTTGTTGGTTTTCGGAAATCCGAGGTAATGATTAATAGGGACAGATGGGGGCATTCGTATTGCGACGTTAGAGGTGAAATTCTTGGATCGTCGCAAGACGGACAGAAGCGAAAGCATTTGCCAAAAATGTTTTCATTAATCAAGAACGAAAGTTAGAGGTTCGAAGGCGATCAGATACCGCCCTAGTTCTAACCATAAACGATGCCAGCTAGCGATCCGCCGAAGTTCCTCCGATGACTCGGCGGGCAGCTTCCGGGAAACCAAAGCTTTTGGGTTCCGGGGGAAGTATGGTTGCAAAGCTGAAACTTAAAGGAATTGACGGAAGGGCACCACCAGGAGTGGAGCCTGCGGCTTAATTTGACTCAACACGGGAAACCTCACCAGGCCCGGACACCGGAAGGATTGACAGATTGAGAGCTCTTTCTTGATTCGGTGGGTGGTGGTGCATGGCCGTTCTTAGTTGGTGGAGCGATTTGTCTGGTTAATTCCGATAACGAACGAGACTCTAGCCTGCTAAATAGGCGTACCTTATGGTATCTTGAAGGCCCCCGGCCTCGGTCGGTGGGTTTTTACTACCAACGTACAAATAAATCTTCTTAGAGGGACAGGCGGCTTCTAGCCGCACGAGATTGAGCAATAACAGGTCTGTGATGCCCTTAGATGTTCTGGGCCGCACGCGCGCTACACTGAAGGAATCAGCGTGTCTTCCCTGGCCGAAAGGCCCGGGTAACCCGCTGAACCTCCTTCGTGCT
>JAZKLR010001016.1:12500-17500 GCA_037103525.1 Ganaspis brasiliensis
CCGGGCGCCCTCCCGGTGTATTAGCCTTGCCCCAGCATACGAAGCTCTGCTGGGGTCGACGATTGAAACCTCTTCGACACTCGTGGGAACAAAAATGGAATCTCTAAACAAAAACAAAAAAACAAATCAAAAAACCAGCGATGGTTCGATGAATAAGGGCTTGTCTTCCCCTGAAGAGGGGGATGACGGGCGAGAGAAGGCTGGGAGCGAGGACGGGTCCGCGCGGAGTCGAAGTCTGTCGAGGAACTCTCGGCTCGGTGATTTCGACGACCGGCAATCCGAGGCTGCTGACGAAATGTCGATCGTGACTGACTCGGGGGACAGTGACTCTCGGACGAAGACGAAGAAAAGGACGAAAAGGAAGAGAGACAGCGACGAATCGAGACAGAACAAGGGGGAGAAAAAGGAGAAGAAGAAGAAAACGGGGACTAAAGGCTCCTGTGGCCCTGAGGGGGACCCAGCGGGGTCTGACCATGACTTCTCGTCTTCTGAGAGGGGTGCCACCACTGGTCTGGGCCCTACCTCGGAGGACACAGGATCCGAAAAGACTGTGAAAGGGGAAAAGGACGAGGACGGATTTCGGACTTTTAAGACAAGACGAACGAGGACAGGAATAAAAAAGGACAAAGGACAGGTTAGTAAGACAGGGGACAAGACTGATGCTGGCCTAGGGCGTGAAGAGACCTTCTTGGGCAATTCTGCCCCTGGACCCAGCGGAAAGGACGACAATTTCGTTCTCCCCCGGCCACCGCCGCCGCTGCCGCGGCCGGTCGCTGCTAGCCTGGCAAGTGCGAGCACCTCACCCTCTCTGGAGGCCTTAAACGAGCGTGCCAACAGAGTCGAGGGGGAGATCTTTGATCACCTCACGAACAAGGTAAATGGGATTGAGGCTTCAACCCTCAAGTACGTCTCGCGTAAAACGCGCGAGCTCATGGCCATTATTGGTGAGCTGACGATGGTCAATGCGCGATTGGAGGGTAGAATCGCCGGCTGGGAGAGGGCCGCCGCCCTGGCGGCCGAAGCCACTACGGCTACTGCGGGGGCGGCGTCCCCCTCTTACGCCCAGATTGCGGTAAACCCCGCCAAGAACAGTGCCCCGGTGGTCATCCGTGATGGCAAACGTCTCCCTGTACCGAAAACAGGAGATTTGACGAACGCGCGCCCTGGGGAGGGTCCCCAGACGACGGCTCGCGGGGGTGGGCGTGGCGCGCGACCAATTGTTGTGCGCCCGCTTCCTCCCGCTGTCCTGATCCGTCCGTCTTGCAGAGCCGAAGGTTCTGGGACGGAGGAGACCAGGAAACTTATCATGGGATCTCTGAATCCAGCTAAGGACGGCATCCAGGTGTGTGGCCTCAGGAAAAGTGGAGAAATAGGCATCATCGTGGAAACCACGAATAATGCCTCTGTCGAGAAAATGCTGAAGAGTGATGCTCTTCAGAAAGCGGGATTGGAGGTGACCCTCCCACCTAAGCTGGATCCAGAGATCACCATTCGCGAAGTTGGTTCATCCCTGACTGCGGAGGAGTTGGCTCAGGAGGTTTTCGGTCTTAACAGCGACCTCACTCTTGGTGACGACCTTGAAGCTTTCAAGAAGGTCTTCCGACCTAAGTACAAGGCCGGTCCCAAGGGAAAGGACACTGTCCACTGGATCGCCTCGGTGAGCCCCTCCCTACATGAGAGGATGTGCCGACAGGGTTTCCTCTTCCTCAACTGGAGGAAGTGTCGAATTAATGACTCGACGGGAGTTTCCCGCTGCAGTCGCTGCTGCGGATTTGGTCATCCGACCAAATACTGTAAGGAGAAGCAGGACGTCTGCCGGTACTGCGCGAAAACGGGTCATCGTGCCGGTGAGTGCACTGTAAAAAGGGAAGGCTTGGGGCCAACATGCGCTACATGCGAGCGTGCTGGTCGCATGACGAACCACATGACGATGGACAAAAACTGCCCTACATACCTCATGGCAATGGGCCGCTATCTTGGCCGAGTTAAGACTACAGACGACGGACAGACTAACAGAAACAACAATGGCGAGTAAAATCAACAATCACAGACAACGACCTGACCACGAAGACGCCAATACCTCAGGGTCTAATCTACCTGAGGTTACTCTGCGCATTGTCCAACACAACATGCGTGGAGCATCTCTAGTCAGCCCACAGTTGAGCGACTACTTGCGTCGGCGGAGTGTCGATGTTGCCCTCGTGCAAGAGCCATACGCCAGCAACATGGGCGATCTTGTCGGGCTTTGCTCCACTATCAAGAGAGCGACCGCGCAAGGGTGTAAAAAGCCCAAGTGCGCCGCTCTCAACTACAACCCGAGGACAAGTATGACGGTACTGGAGCACCTTACGAACCAGCACGCCATCTGTGTGGAGATTCACGGCTTTGCTGTGCCTCTCTATGCAGTGTCAGCGTACTTTCAATTTGCGGAGTCCACTGAAAAGCATCTGAGCTACCTTTCCCAAATCCTTCGGGAGCTGCGAGGTAGGAACGTGATCATCTGTGCGGACGTCAATGCTAAGTCTCCTCTCTGGGGATCCCCTATCACTGATGAGAAGGGTGAACTGGTAGAAGACTTCATTGTCCAGCACAATCTTCACGCTCTAAATCACGGCGGGGAATGTACGTTCCAGAGCGGACGGGGCTCTTCGCACATTGATGTTACGCTGGTCACCGGTGCCCTTCTACCTCTGGTAAAAGACTGGACTTTACGAACAGACGCAACGACTAGTGACCACGCGCTCATTGAGATTAATCTCGGTGCAGCCGTGGCAACGGAAAAGAACACAACTTCCCCCCCTGACAAACGTCCGACAAGATATAATGTCAAGAAAGTAAGGCTGGAGGTCTTCCAGAGGACCCTAACGGCGAACCTGGAGGCCCTCGATGAGGCTCAGCCTGAAGAAATAGACCAACTTGAGGCTCTTGCGGTGGGCATCACTGATGCTCTGACCAGAGCATGCCAAGCCTCCATGCCGCGCAAAACCTGGAGAACGAGAGCCCACCCCTGGTGGAACGACACCCTCACGCGCATGAAACGAAGAGTTCAACGCCTGAGGAGGGAATCCCAACAGGAAAAAGATGTGGAGACACGCGCCGGGAAACGGGAAGCGTATGTCAACCTTCAACACGAGTTTCGCCGTCTGGTTAGGAAGACCAGCCAGGAATCCTGGAAGCGGCTCGTTGAGGGGGAAGGCAATGCTAACCCCTGGGGTATTGTTTACAAATCAGTGACAGGACGACTCAAGACTGAGACGGTACTACGAACGGTTACAGACGAGAATGGAACTGCCGCACAGTCCATGTCTGAAGGGGCACAACTCTTTATGAGTGCGTTTGTCCCGGATGACGATGGGATAGTAGGCAACCTCGTTGGAGCTCCTGCCCCATATGAGGCCCCTGCCGATGACGAGCTACCTTTCACTGGCCCTGAGGTGTGGAAAATCATCCGATCTCTCCCCAACAACAAAGCGCCCGGACCGGACGGGGTGGAAATCCCTGTGGTCAAAATGGCGTGGCCGTTCTTGGAAAGAGTTTACCTGGGTCTGGTGAATGGATGCCTGAGGCTGGGCTACTTCCCGGAAATTTGGAAACGTGGTAATCTGTGCATAATTCCCAAAGGACGAGACAAGGACCTAACAAACGTCAGGTCCTACAGACCAGTGTGTCTTCTCTCCGTCCTTGGCAAAATTTTCGAGAGACTCCTCCTGGGAAGGCTGGGACGTACTGCACTGGCTCCGGACCGACTGTCACCATGGCAGTTCGGATTCGTGAAGAAAAGATCAACTGAGGATGCCATTGCTGAATTAAGGAAGATAGTCGATCGGCAGGGGGAGAAATACGTCCTCGCCCTGCTGTTCGACATCACAGGAGCCTTTGACAACCTAAGGTGGAATGACGTGTTGAGAGGACTGGAGATGAGACGTTGTCCACTTAACGTGTTGAGAGTTATGGAGGACTATTTCGATAGTCGCTCCATGACAATCTCTTGGACAGGGGGCAGCATTACCAAAACACCCACAAAGGGTTGTCCACAGGGCTCTGTTCTGGGCCCCTGTGCATGGAATGTTGCCTTCGATGAGCTTCTGAGAGTCTTGGAAGATGAGCTTGATGGGGACTTCGTCACTTATGCCGATGACCTCACTAAGATCATCTCTGGGAAATCCAGAAATCAAGTCGAAGAGAGATCTCAGCGGGTGGTGGACCGAGTTGACGGTTGGTGCCGCGCAAGCGGCCTTAGGCTGTCCAAGACAAAAACGGAAATGGTTTTCCTCAGGCATCCCAGGCTCCCCGGAGGGGGAGGTCGGATCAAGGGAAACCGCAAGTACGTGGAGAAGAGATACGAGTCTGACTGGAACCTGAGAGGACCTGTTGTCAAGCTGGATGGGGCGTCGCTCCCACTTAAAAAGTGTGTGCGTCTCCTTGGTGTCCATATTGACCAGGGCCTCCGTGTCACGACACATTGTGAGAAAATTGCCAGTAGACTGAAAACAAACTTTGCGGCCATCCGCCGAATCGCTCCCGCCTCGTGGGGACTGACCTTCGGTACACTAAAAATCTTGTACCGAGGGCTATTCCGGTCCGTCGCGGGATACGCCTCGGCTGGCTGGTCTGACCTGATGACAGGTTCGGACAAACGTAAACTGCTATCAGCACAAAGACTGACATTACTGACGATGACTAGGGCCTATAGGACGACTCCGACCAGTGCGCTCTGCGTTTTGGCTGGGGAAGCACCGGTCGACCTCCTGCTTCAGGAACGTGCCGCCATGTTCTGGGTGAGGAAGCGAGTGGGATTCACATTCGGCGACCTCTCCCTGACTTCTGATGAGATTGACCGTGGTTCGGCTGCGCTGGTCCGGGGAGAAACTGCCCGCTTGTGGCAACAATCCTGGGATAACGATGACTTAGGGAGAAAGACGTACGCCTACTTCCCGGACGTGAGGGAAAGACTCAAAGAGCGCTGTGTCACCCCAGGGCGTCACACCTCGCAATTCCTG
>JAZKLR010001016.1:22500-32500 GCA_037103525.1 Ganaspis brasiliensis
ACGCGTGAAGTATGAAAAAAAAATTTTGTAAACTGTCACAGTTGACCGAAAGTGATACGCATGAAGTACTTGAAAAATACCATGGTAAAGTGTCACAGTTGATATTAAAGTCATACGCGTGAAGTAGGGAAAATTTTTTTTATAAACTGTCACAGTTGGAAAAAATCTTTGTGAAACTGTCACAGTTGAATTTAAAGTGATACGCATGAAGTACTCGAAACAAAATTTTAGAAACTGTCACAGTTGGAAAAATACTTTATGAAAGTGTCACAGTTGGAGCGAAAGTCATACGCGTGAAATATGAAAAAAATTTTTTGTAAACTGTCACAGTTGGAAAAATACCATGTTAAAGTGTCACAGTTGAACCGAAAGTGATACGCATGAAGTATTGAAAAAATTTTTTATAAACTGTCACAGTTGGAAAAATACATTATGAAAGTGTCACAGTTGACCGAAAGTCATACGCGTGAAATATGAAAAAAAAATGTTGTAAACTGTCACAGTTGGAATAAATTCATGTTAAAGTGTCACAGTTGGACTTAAAGTCATACGCGTGAAATATGAAAAAAAATTTTTGTAAACTGTCACAGTTGGAGCTAAAGTCATACGCGTGAAGTATGAAAAAAAAATTTTGTAAACTGTCACAGTTGACCGAAAGTGATACGCATGAAGTACTTGAAAAATACCATGGTAAAGTGTCACAGTTGATATTAAAGTCATACGCGTGAAGTAGGGAAAATTTTTTTTATAAACTGTCACAGTTGGAAAAAATCTTTGTGAAACTGTCACAGTTGAATTTAAAGTGATACGCATGAAGTACTCGAAACAAAATTTTAGAAACTGTCACAGTTGGAAAAATACTTTATGAAAGTGTCACAGTTGGAGCGAAAGTCATACGCGTGAAATATGAAAAAAATTTTTTGTAAACTGTCACAGTTGGAAAAATACCATGTTAAAGTGTCACAGTTGAACCGAAAGTGATACGCATGAAGTATTGAAAAAATTTTTTATAAACTGTCACAGTTGGAAAAATACATTATGAAAGTGTCACAGTTGACCGAAAGTCATACGCGTGAAATATGAAAAAAAAATGTTGTAAACTGTCACAGTTGGAATAAATTCATGTTAAAGTGTCACAGTTGGACTTAAAGTCATACGCGTGAAATATGAAAAAAAATTTTTGTAAACTGTCACAGTTGGAGCTAAAGTCATACGCGTGAAGTATGAAAAAAAAATTTTGTAAACTGTCACAGTTGACCGAAAGTGATACGCATGAAGTACTTGAAAAATACCATGGTAAAGTGTCACAGTTGATATTAAAGTCATACGCGTGAAGTAGGGAAAATTTTTTTTATAAACTGTCACAGTTGGAAAAAATCTTTGTGAAACTGTCACAGTTGAATTTAAAGTGATACGCATGAAGTACTCGAAACAAAATTTTAGAAACTGTCACAGTTGGAAAAATACTTTATGAAAGTGTCACAGTTGGAGCGAAAGTCATACGCGTGAAATATGAAAAAAATTTTTTGTAAACTGTCACAGTTGGAAAAATACCATGTTAAAGTGTCACAGTTGAACCGAAAGTGATACGCATGAAGTATTGAAAAAATTTTTTATAAACTGTCACAGTTGGAAAAATACATTATGAAAGTGTCACAGTTGACCGAAAGTCATACGCGTGAAATATGAAAAAAAAATGTTGTAAACTGTCACAGTTGGAATAAATTCATGTTAAAGTGTCACAGTTGGACTTAAAGTCATACGCGTGAAATATGAAAAAAAATTTTTGTAAACTGTCACAGTTGGAGCTAAAGTCATACGCGTGAAGTATGAAAAAAAAATTTTGTAAACTGTCACAGTTGACCGAAAGTGATACGCATGAAGTACTTGAAAAATACCATGGTAAAGTGTCACAGTTGATATTAAAGTCATACGCGTGAAGTAGGGAAAATTTTTTTTATAAACTGTCACAGTTGGAAAAAATCTTTGTGAAACTGTCACAGTTGAATTTAAAGTGATACGCATGAAGTACTCGAAACAAAATTTTAGAAACTGTCACAGTTGGAAAAATACTTTATGAAAGTGTCACAGTTGGAGCGAAAGTCATACGCGTGAAATATGAAAAAAATTTTTTGTAAACTGTCACAGTTGGAAAAATACCATGTTAAAGTGTCACAGTTGAACCGAAAGTGATACGCATGAAGTATTGAAAAAATTTTTTATAAACTGTCACAGTTGGAAAAATACATTATGAAAGTGTCACAGTTGACCGAAAGTCATACGCGTGAAATATGAAAAAAAAATGTTGTAAACTGTCACAGTTGGAATAAATTCATGTTAAAGTGTCACAGTTGGACTTAAAGTCATACGCGTGAAATATGAAAAAAAATTTTTGTAAACTGTCACAGTTGGAGCTAAAGTCATACGCGTGAAGTATGAAAAAAAAATTTTGTAAACTGTCACAGTTGACCGAAAGTGATACGCATGAAGTACTTGAAAAATACCATGGTAAAGTGTCACAGTTGATATTAAAGTCATACGCGTGAAGTAGGGAAAATTTTTTTTATAAACTGTCACAGTTGGAAAAAATCTTTGTGAAACTGTCACAGTTGAATTTAAAGTGATACGCATGAAGTACTCGAAACAAAATTTTAGAAACTGTCACAGTTGGAAAAATACTTTATGAAAGTGTCACAGTTGGAGCGAAAGTCATACGCGTGAAATATGAAAAAAATTTTTTGTAAACTGTCACAGTTGGAAAAATACCATGTTAAAGTGTCACAGTTGAACCGAAAGTGATACGCATGAAGTATTGAAAAAATTTTTTATAAACTGTCACAGTTGGAAAAATACATTATGAAAGTGTCACAGTTGACCGAAAGTCATACGCGTGAAATATGAAAAAAAAATGTTGTAAACTGTCACAGTTGGAATAAATTCATGTTAAAGTGTCACAGTTGGACTTAAAGTCATACGCGTGAAATATGAAAAAAAATTTTTGTAAACTGTCACAGTTGGAGCTAAAGTCATACGCGTGAAGTATGAAAAAAAAATTTTGTAAACTGTCACAGTTGACCGAAAGTGATACGCATGAAGTACTTGAAAAATACCATGGTAAAGTGTCACAGTTGATATTAAAGTCATACGCGTGAAGTAGGGAAAATTTTTTTTATAAACTGTCACAGTTGGAAAAAATCTTTGTGAAACTGTCACAGTTGAATTTAAAGTGATACGCATGAAGTACTCGAAACAAAATTTTAGAAACTGTCACAGTTGGAAAAATACTTTATGAAAGTGTCACAGTTGGAGCGAAAGTCATACGCGTGAAATATGAAAAAAATTTTTTGTAAACTGTCACAGTTGGAAAAATACCATGTTAAAGTGTCACAGTTGAACCGAAAGTGATACGCATGAAGTATTGAAAAAATTTTTTATAAACTGTCACAGTTGGAAAAATACATTATGAAAGTGTCACAGTTGACCGAAAGTCATACGCGTGAAATATGAAAAAAAAATGTTGTAAACTGTCACAGTTGGAATAAATTCATGTTAAAGTGTCACAGTTGGACTTAAAGTCATACGCGTGAAATATGAAAAAAAATTTTTGTAAACTGTCACAGTTGGAGCTAAAGTCATACGCGTGAAGTATGAAAAAAAAATTTTGTAAACTGTCACAGTTGACCGAAAGTGATACGCATGAAGTACTTGAAAAATACCATGGTAAAGTGTCACAGTTGATATTAAAGTCATACGCGTGAAGTAGGGAAAATTTTTTTTATAAACTGTCACAGTTGGAAAAAATCTTTGTGAAACTGTCACAGTTGAATTTAAAGTGATACGCATGAAGTACTCGAAACAAAATTTTAGAAACTGTCACAGTTGGAAAAATACTTTATGAAAGTGTCACAGTTGGAGCGAAAGTCATACGCGTGAAATATGAAAAAAATTTTTTGTAAACTGTCACAGTTGGAAAAATACCATGTTAAAGTGTCACAGTTGAACCGAAAGTGATACGCATGAAGTATTGAAAAAATTTTTTATAAACTGTCACAGTTGGAAAAATACATTATGAAAGTGTCACAGTTGACCGAAAGTCATACGCGTGAAATATGAAAAAAAAATGTTGTAAACTGTCACAGTTGGAATAAATTCATGTTAAAGTGTCACAGTTGGACTTAAAGTCATACGCGTGAAGTACTCGAAACAAATTCTTAGAAACTGTCACAGTTGGAAAAAAAGTTTGTAAGTGTCACAGTTGGACTGAGAATTTGTTAAAGTGTCACAGTTGAACCTAAAGTCATACGCGTGAAGTAGGAAAAATTTTTTTTATAAACTGTCACAGTTGGAAAAATTCTTTATGAAAGTGTCACAGTTGGACCTAAAGTCATACGCGTGAAGTATTGAAAAATTTTTTATAAACTGTCACAGTTAGAAAAATACCAAGTTAAAGTGTCACAGTTGAACCGAAAGTAATACGCATGAAGTACTCGAAACAAATTTTTAGAAACTGTCACAGTTGGAAAAAAGTTTGTGAAAGTGTCACAGTTGGACTGAGAATTTGTTAAAGTGTCACAGTTGAACCTAAAGTCATACGCGTGAAATATGAAAAAAAAATTTTATAAACTGTCACAGTTGGAAAAATACCATGTTAAAGTGTCACAGTTGAAGCGAAAGTCATACGCGTGAAGTATTGAAAAAAATTTTTATAAACTGTCACAGTTGGAAAAATACTTTATGAAAGTGTCACAGTTGAACCTAAAGTCATACGCGTGAAATATGGAAAAAATGTTTTGTAAACTGTCACAGTTGGAAAAAAAGTTTGTGAAACTGTCACAGTTGACCGAAAGTGATACGCATGAAGTACTCGAAACAAATTTTTAGAAACTGTCACAGTTGGAAAAAAAGTTTGTGAAAGTGTCACAGTTGGACTGAGAATTTGTTAAAGTGTCACAGTTGAACTTAAAGTCATACGCGTGAAGTATTGAAAAAAATTTTTATAAACTGTCACAGTTGAAAAAATACCATGTTAAAGTGTCACAGTTGGAGCGAAAGTCATACGCGTGAAGTATTGAAAAAATTTTTATAAACTGTCACAGTTGGAAAAATACCATGTTAAAGTGTCACAGTTGGAGCGAAAGTCATACGCGTGAAGTATTGAAAAAATTTTTATAAACTGTCACAGTTGGAAAAATACCATGTTAAAGTGTCACAGTTGGAGCGAAAGTCATACGCGTGAAGTATTGAAAAAATTTTTATAAACTGTCACAGTTGAAAAAATACCATGTTAAAGTGTCACAGTTGGAGCGAAAGTCATACGCGTGAAGTATTGAAAAAATTTTTATAAACTGTCACAGTTGGAAAAATACCATGTTAAAGTGTCACAGTTGGAGCGAAAGTCATACGCGTGAAGTATTGAAAAAATTTTTATAAACTGTCACAGTTGGAAAAATACCATGTTAAAGTGTCACAGTTGGAGCGAAAGTCATACGCGTGAAGTATTGAAAAAATTTTTATAAACTGTCACAGTTGGAAAAATACCATGTTAAAGTGTCACAGTTGGAGCGAAAGTCATACGCGTGAAGTATTGAAAAAATTTTTATAAACTGTCACAGTTGGAAAAATACCATGTTAAAGTGTCACAGTTGGAGCGAAAGTGATACGCATGAAACGAAAGTGATACGCATGCATTAGGCGAAAATGTTGGAAAAATACTTTGCTAAACTGTCACAGTTGGATAGAGAATATGTTAAAGTGTCACAGTTACAAGTCAAGTAATACGCATAAATTAGATGATAGAATATTAGTCTAAAATAAGTAAAAATCAAAAATTTTTATTTGGAAAATATTTTTAAAGTTAAAAAAAGTAAATTAAAATTTTAGGTCGAAAATGCAACTTTTTTCCCATTGAAACCCATGTATTTCACCGTTAGTCGCCGAACGCCTTTTTTTGAGATTTGGATCCTTGTAAGCACAGCATTGTCACGGGTCGGCGTCTGAGACCGAATGGCCCATATGTGACGAGCGCCTTTGGCGTGAAATATATATTATTTCTAAATGAAATTGATGTTATATTTTCAATTTATTGAGCATTGACTCACTCGATTCCGAGCGAAAAGTTAAAAAAATATTTTAACGAAAAAGTGTCTATTGACAACTACCAAGACGACTTTTCAAAGTCTAACGATGGGTATAACTTTAATGTTATTCGCCACAACTTATTTTAAAAATAAGAGAGAACGTTTGAAACGTTATTAAACAGACAAGTTGCTAAAAAAGTGAGGGGCGGCACTTTCTGTAAAATGTTGAACGAAGCCCTTATTATATACAAAATATATTTTACAAAAATATAAAATAAAATAATAAGAGATGTTGTTATATGCTTGCGTCTCACCGTTTAGACCTTGGTTCTACGGTGCCAAGACCTCATATACTCGTCTAAAAATAAATAAAAAAAAGAGCTCTTCGAGTCTTGAATATAAAAATTTATTATAAAGACGAGTATTAATATTATTAATACTTTTATTTTAATAATATATTGACCGAAGCTCCCTGGTTGATCCTGCCAGTAGTCATATGCTTGTCTCAAAGATTAAGCCATGCATGTCTAAGTGCATGCCAAATTAAGGTGAAACCGCGAATGGCTCATTAAATCAGTTATGGTTCCTTAGATCGTACCCACATTTACTTGGATAACTGTGGTAATTCTAGAGCTAATACATGCAAACCAGAGTTCCGACCAGAGATGGAAGGAACGCTTTTATTAGATCAAAACCAATCGGTGGCGGGCTCTGCTCGTCCACCGTTTACTTTGGTGACTCTGAATAACTTTGTGCTGATCGCACGGTCTCGCACCGGCGACGCATCTTTCAAATGTCTGCCTTATCAACTGTCGATGGTAGGTTCTGCGCCTACCATGGTTGTAACGGGTAACGGGGAATCAGGGTTCGATTCCGGAGAGGGAGCCTGAGAAACGGCTACCACATCCAAGGAAGGCAGCAGGCGCGCAAATTACCCACTCCCGGCACGGGGAGGTAGTGACGAAAAATAACGATACGGGACTCATCCGAGGCCCCGTAATCGGAATGAGTACACTTTAAATCCTTTAACGAGGATCAATTGGAGGGCAAGTCTGGTGCCAGCAGCCGCGGTAATTCCAGCTCCAATAGCGTATATTAAAGTTGTTGCGGTTAAAAAGCTCGTAGTTGAATCTGTGTCGCACGCTGTCGGTTCGCCGCTCGCGGTGTTTAACTGACATGCTCGTGAGACGTCCTACCGGTGGGCTTAGCTCCTTCGGGGGCGGTCCAACTAATATCCCATCGCGGTGCTCTTCATTGAGTGTCGAGGTGGGCCGGTACGTTTACTTTGAACAAATTAGAGTGCTTAAAGCAGGCTACTTTCGCCTGAATAATCTGTGCATGGAATAATGGAATAGGACCTCGGTTCTATTTTGTTGGTTTTCGGAAATCCGAGGTAATGATTAATAGGGACAGATGGGGGCATTCGTATTGCGACGTTAGAGGTGAAATTCTTGGATCGTCGCAAGACGGACAGAAGCGAAAGCATTTGCCAAAAATGTTTTCATTAATCAAGAACGAAAGTTAGAGGTTCGAAGGCGATCAGATACCGCCCTAGTTCTAACCATAAACGATGCCAGCTAGCGATCCGCCGAAGTTCCTCCGATGACTCGGCGGGCAGCTTCCGGGAAACCAAAGCTTTTGGGTTCCGGGGGAAGTATGGTTGCAAAGCTGAAACTTAAAGGAATTGACGGAAGGGCACCACCAGGAGTGGAGCCTGCGGCTTAATTTGACTCAACACGGGAAACCTCACCAGGCCCGGACACCGGAAGGATTGACAGATTGAGAGCTCTTTCTTGATTCGGTGGGTGGTGGTGCATGGCCGTTCTTAGTTGGTGGAGCGATTTGTCTGGTTAATTCCGATAACGAACGAGACTCTAGCCTGCTAAATAGGCGTACCTTATGGTATCTTGAAGGCCCCCGGCCTCGGTCGGTGGGTTTTTACTACCAACGTACAAATAAATCTTCTTAGAGGGACAGGCGGCTTCTAGCCGCACGAGATTGAGCAATAACAGGTCTGTGATGCCCTTAGATGTTCTGGGCCGCACGCGCGCTACACTGAAGGAATCAGCGTGTCTTCCCTGGCCGAAAGGCCCGGGTAACCCGCTGAACCTCCTTCGTGCTAGGGATTGGGGCTTGCAATTATTCCCCATGAACGAGGAATTCCCAGTAAGCGCGAGTCATAAGCTCGCGTTGATTACGTCCCTGCCCTTTGTACACACCGCCCGTCGCTACTACCGATTGAATGATTTAGTGAGGTCTTCGGACCGGTACGCGGCAGTGTTTCGGCATTGCCGATGTTGCTGGGAAGATGACCAAACTTGATCATTTAGAGGAAGTAAAAGTCGTAACAAGGTTTCCGTAGGTGAACCTGCGGAAGGATCATTAACGTATTATACATTTGTATGCTCTAGAAGCATCGTCTGTGTAAAACTTATGGTTTTATCCAAAATACAAAAAAAAAAAAGTTTGAATTTTATTCAACTTTTAATAAAAATGTGTTTATAAAATTCTCTGTTATTTTAAAATAGCGAGAGAGAGTGGCTGAGGTTTAGTGTATAATTAATTTATACACTCGCATGATATTTTTCTCATGTGTCTCTCAGCGTGCCTCTTGATGACCAAAAAAAAAAATACGAGAAACAAAAAATATACAAAAAGAAAAAACACAAGTTGAACGAGTCTATATAGCACAAATGCTTGATTCATTTGCTATTTGACCTAAAACAAAAAAAAATATATATATATATTTTATATATAAAAAAGGAATGACATTTAAAGAAATTGGGGCAATCTTTAAAAGGAGCGTACTTGAAAAAATAAACTTAGCATTAGTTTATTTTAAGTCGTTCTGTGATTATTGTTAAATGAATATACGTCCAGTATGTCATTCATAATTTTGCCAAACTGTACTTATGGTGGGCACGTACATTTATAGCAGTATTTACAGCTTTTGGCCGATGCAAATATTTATATTTGCATCGAAACCGTTTTGAAGCAATTGTTGTTGTCGTTGTTTTTGTTAATTCAAAGCTCACAACACATTTGTCTATCGATCCGGAAATGTTGATATTAAACAAAAATAATATAAATGATTACCCTGAACGGTGGATCACTTGGCTCGTGGGTCGATGAAGAACGCAGCTAATTGCGCGTCATATTGTGAACTGCAGGACACATGAACATCGACATTTCGAACGCACATTGCGGTCCACGGATACAATTCCCGGACCACGCCTGGCTGAGGGTCGTTTTTAATATAAAAACTGCTTATCTCTCCTTTTATTAGGATTGATACGAGCGAAAGAAATAAACGTTCATCTTGATTTGTGAAAAGAAGAAATTCTTTTTACTTTGAAAAGGTGTCGTTTAAAACAAGTTGAATTTTATAAATAGACTAAACACAAATTTATAAAATTTTTGAACGATACCACGTGTCAATGCTAAAAACATTGTAGCTGTTGTGTTCGTTGATTGATTGTCGAGTCAATGGAGCTAAAGCACACCGACCGATGAAATATATCATACTGAATATCAACACATATACAAATATGTTAAATTGACACAAATAAGTGGTTATAAACAAAAAAAAAAGTGTAAAGTTTTTAATTTGACGACCTCAGATTAGGCGAGACTACCCGCTGAATTTAAGCATATTATTAAGCGGAGGAAAAGAAACTAACAAGGATTTCCTTAGTAGCGGCGAGCGAACAGGAAAAAGCCCAGCACTGAATCCCGCGGTTATTGCCGTCGAGAAATGTAGTGTTTGGGAGGATCCATTTATCCCGTGACGTTGTACCGCGTCCAAGTCCATCTTGAATGGGGCCACTTACCCATAGAGGGTGCCAGGCCCGTAGTGACCGGAACGCGTCTCGGGAGGATCTCTCCTTAGAGTCGGGTTGCTTGAGAGTGCAGCTCTAAGTGGG
>JAZKLR010001017.1:0-18708 GCA_037103525.1 Ganaspis brasiliensis
GCAAAAAAGTGTAAATTGAGGCTAGGAATAAAGCACTTTTGTTGGTTTTACTAAAAAAATTAAATGACAAATTTTGTTTTAGAGACAGGCTTGAAAATATCTTTGAAAATGAGTATTATACAAAAAACCGAATTTTGCTGCCTAAAGACAAAGTTTTTAATAAACCAGTCTGATTTTTTGCAAAAAAGGGTAAATTGCGGCTAGGAATAAAGCACTTTTGTTGGTTTTACTAAAAAAATTTAATGACAAATTTTGGTTTAGAGACAGGCTTGAAAATATTTTTGAAAATGAGTATTATACAAAAAACCGAATTTTGCTGCCAAAAGACAAAGTTTTTAATAAACCAGTCTGATTTTTTGCAAAAAAATGTAAATTGCGGCTTGGAATAAAGCACTTTTGTTGGTTTTACTAATAAAATTTATTGAGCAATTTTGATTTAGAGACAGGCTTGAAAATATCTTTGAAAATGAGTATTATACAAAAAACCGAATTTTGCTGCCTAAAGACAAAGTTTTTAATAAACCAGTCTGATTTTTTGCAAAAAAGTGTAAATTGCGGCTAGGAATAAAGCACTTTTGTTGGTTTTACTAAAAAAATTTAATAACAAATTTTGGTTTAGAGACAGGCTTGAAAATATCTTTGAAAATGAGTATTATACAAAAAACCGAATTTTGCTGCCTAAAGACAAAGTTTTAATTAAACAGTCTGATTTTTTGAAAAAAAGTGTAAATTGCGGCTAGGAATAAAGCACTTTTGTTACTTTTACTAAAAAAATTAAGTGACAAATTTTGATTTAGAGACAGGCTTGAAATATCTTTGAAAATGAGTATTATACAAAAAACCGAATTTTGCTGCCTAAAGACAAAGTTTTCAATAAACCAGTCTGATTTTTTGCAAAAAAGTGTAAATTGAGGCTAGGAATAAAGCACTTTTGTTGGTTTTACTAAAAAAATTAAATGACAAATTTTGTTTTAGAGACAGGCTTGAAAATATCTTTGAAAATGAGTTTTATACAAAAAACCGAATTTTGCTGCCTAAAGACAAAGTTTTTAATAAACCAGTCTGATTTTTTGCAAAAAAGTGTAAATTGCGGCTAAGAATAAAGCAATTTTGTTGGTTTTACTAAAAAAATTAAATTACAAATTTTGTTTTAGAGACAGGCTTGAAAATATCTTTGAAAATGAGTATTATACAAAAAACCGAATTTTGCTGCCTAAAGACAAAGTTTTTAATAAACCAGTCTGATTTTTTGCAAAAAAGTGTAAATTGCGGCTAAGAATAAAGCAATTTTGTTGGTTTTACTAAAAAAATTTAATGACAAATTTTGTTTTAGAGACAGGCTTGAAAATATCTTTGAAAATGAGTATTATACAAAAAACCGAATTTTGCTGCCTAAAGACAAAGTTTTTAATAAACCAGTCTGATTTTTTGCAAAAAAGTGTAAATTGCGGCTAGGAATAAAGCACTTTTGTTACTTTTACTACAAAAATTAAGTGACAAATTTTGATTTAGAGACAGGCTTGAAATATCTTTGAAAATGAGTATTATACAAAAAACCGAATTTTGCTGCCTAAAGACAAAGTTTTTAATAAACCAGTCTGATTTTTTGCAAAAAGTGTAAATTGCGGCTAAGAATAAAGCAATTTTGTTGGTTTTACTAAAAAAATTTAATGACAAATTTTGTTTTAGAGACAGGCTTGAAATATCTTTGAAAATGAGTATTATACAAAAAACCGAATTTTGCTGCCTAAAGACAAAGTTTTTAATAAATCCGTCTGATTTTTTGAAAACAAGAATAAATTGCGGCTTGGAATAAAGCACTTTTGTTGGTTTTACTAATAAAATTTATTGAGCAATTTTGATTTAGAGACAGGCTTGAAAATATCTTTGAAAATGAGTATTATACAAAAAACCGAATTTTGCTGCCTAAAGACAAAGTTTTTAATAAACCAGTCTGATTTTTTGCAAAAAAGTGTAAATTGCGGCTAGGAATAAAGCACTTTTGTTGGTTTTACTAAAAAATTTTAATGATAAATTTTGGTTTAGAGACAGGCTTGAAAATATCTTTGAAAATGAGTATTATACAAAAAACCGAATTTTGCTGCCTAAAGTCAAAGTTTTAATTAAACCAGTCTGATTTTTTGAAAAAAAGTGTAAATTGCGGCTAGGAATAAAGCACTTTTGTTGGTTTTACTAAAAAAATTAAATGACAAATTTTGTTTAGAGACAGGCTTGAAAATATCTTTGAAAATGAGTATTATACAAAAAACCGAATTTTGCTGCCTAAAGACAAAGTTTTCAATAAACCAGTCTGATTTTTTGCAAAATAGTGTAAATTGAGGCTAGGAATAAAGCACTTTTGTTGGTTTTACTAAAAAAATTAAATGACAAATTTTGTTTTAGAGACAGCTTGAAAATATCTTTGAAAATGAGTATTATACAAAAAACCGAATTTTGCTGCCTAAAGACAAAGTTTTCAATAAACCAGTCTGATTTTTTGCAAAATAGTGTAAATTGAGGCTAGGAATAAAGCACTTTTGTTGGTTTTACTAAAAAAATTAAATGACAAATTTTGTTTTAGAGACAGGCTTGAAAATATCTTTGAAAATGAGTATTATACAAAAAACCGAATTTTGCTGCCTAAAGACAAAGTTTTTAATAAACCAGTCTGATTTTTTGCAAAAAAGTGTAAATTGCGGCTAAGAATAAAGCAATTTTGTTGGTTTTACTAAAAAAATTTAATGACAAATTTTGTTTTAGAGACAGGCTTGAAAATATCTTTGAAAATGAGTATTATACAAAAAACCGAATTTTGCTGCCTAAAGACAAAGTTTTTAATAAACCAGTCTGATTTTTTGCAAAAAAGTGTAAATTGCGACTAAGAATAAAGCACTTTTGTTGGTTTTACTAAAAAAATTTAATGACAAATTTTGTTTTAGAGACAGGCTTGAAAATATCTTTGAAAATGAGAATCATACAAAAAACCGAATTTTGCTGCCTAAAGACAAAGTTTTTAAGAAACCAGACTGATTTTTTGCAAAAAAAAGTGTAACTTGCGGCTAGGAATAAAGCACTTTTGTTGGTTTTACTAAAAAAATTAAATGACAAATTTTGTTTTAGAGACAGGCTTGAAAATATCTTTGAAAATGAGTATTATACAAAAAACCGAATTTTGCTGCCTAAAGACAAAGTTTTTAATAAACCAGTCTGATTTTTTGCAAAAAAGTGTAAATTGCGGCTAGGAATAAAGCACTTTTGTTGGTTTTACTAAAAAAATTAAATGACAAATTTTGTTTTAGAGACAGGCTTGAAATATCTTTGAAAATGAGTATTATACAAAAAACCGAATTTTGCTGCCTAAAGACAAAGTTTTCAATAAACCAGTCTGATTTTTTTGCAAAATAGTGTAAATTGAGGCTAGGAATAAAGCACTTTTGTTGGTTTTACTAAAAAAATTAAATGACAAATTTTGTTTAGAGACAGGCTTGAAAATATCTTTGAAAATGAGTATTATACAAAAAACCGAATTTTGCTGCCTAAAGACAAAGTTTTCAATAAACCAGTCTGATTTTTTGCAAAATAGTGTAAATTGAGGCTAGGAATAAAGCACTTTTGTTGGTTTTACTAAAAAAATTAAATGACAAATTTTGTTTTAGAGACAGGCTTGAAAATATCTTTGAAAATGAGTATTATACAAAAAACCGAATTTTGCTGCCTAAAGACAAAGTTTTTAATAAACCAGTCTGATTTTTTGCAAAAAAGTGTAAATTGCGGCTAAGAATAAAGCAATTTTGTTGGTTTTACTAAAAAAATTTAATGACAAATTTTGTTTTAGAGACAGGCTTGAAAATATCTTTGAAAATGAGTATTATACAAAAAACCGAATTTTGCTGCCTAAAGACAAAGTTTTTAATAAACCAGTCTGATTTTTTGCAAAAAAGTGTAAATTGCGACTAAGAATAAAGCACTTTTGTTGGTTTTACTAAAAAAATTTAATGACAAATTTTGTTTTAGAGACAGGCTTGAAAATATCTTTGAAAATGAGAATCATACAAAAAACCGAATTTTGCTGCCTAAAGACAAAGTTTTTAAGAAACCAGACTGATTTTTTGCAAAAAAAAGTGTAACTTGCGGCTAGGAATAAAGCACTTTTGTTGGTTTTACTAAAAAAATTAAATGACAAATTTTGTTTTAGAGACAGGCTTGAAAATATCTTTGAAAATGAGTATTATACAAAAAACCGAATTTTGCTGCCTAAAGACAAAGTTTTTAATAAACCAGTCTGATTTTTTGCAAAAAAGTGTAAATTGCGGCTAAGAATAAAGCAATTTTGTTGGTTTTACTAAAAAAATTTAATGACAAATTTTGTTTTAGAGACAGGCTTGAAAATATCTTTGAAAATGAGTATTATACAAAAAACCGAATTTTGCTGCCTAAAGACAAAGTTTTTAATAAACCAGTCTGATTTTTTGCAAAAAAGTGTAAATTGCGACTAAGAATAAAGCACTTTTGTTGGTTTTACTAAAAAAATTTAATGACAAATTTTGTTTTAGAGACAGGCTTGAAAATATCTTTGAAAATGAGAATCATACAAAAAACCGAATTTTGCTGCCTAAAGACAAAGTTTTTAAGAAACCAGACTGATTTTTTGCAAAAAAAAGTGTAACTTGCGGCTAGGAATAAAGCACTTTTGTTGGTTTTACTAAAAAAATTTAATGACAAATTTTGATTTAGAGACAGGCTTGAAAATATCTTTGAAAATGAGTATTATACAAAAAACCGAATTTTGCTGCCTAAAGACAAAGTTTTCAATAAACCTGTCTGATTTTTTGCAAAAAAGTGTAAATTGAGGCTAGGAATAAAGCACTTTTGTTGGTTTTACTAAAAAAATTAAATGACAAATTTTGTTTTAGAGACAGGCTTGAAAATATCTTTGAAAATGAGTATTATACAAAAAACCGAATTTTGCTGCCTAAAGACAAAGTTTTTAATAAACCAGTCTGATTTTTTGCAAAAAAGTGTAAATTGAGGCTAGGAATAAAGCTCTTTTGTTGGTTTTACTAAAAAAATTAAATTACCAATTTTGTTTTAGAGACAGGCTTGAAAATATCTTTGAAAATGAGTTTTATACAAAAAACCGAATTTTGCTGCCTAAAGACAAAGTTTTTAAGAAACCAGACTGATTTTTTGCAAAAAAAGTGTAACTTGCGGCTAGGAATAAAGCACTTTTGTTGGTTTTACTAAAAAAATTTAATGACAAATTTTGATTTAGAGACAGGCTTGAAAATATTTTTGAAAATGAGTATTATACAAAAAACCGAATTTTGCTGCCTAAAGACAAAGTTTTTAAGAAACCAGACTGATTTTTTGAAAAAAAGTGTAAATTGAGGCTAGGAATAAAGCACTTTTGTTGGTTTTACTAAAAAAATTAAATGACAAATTTTGTTTTAGAGACAGGCTTGAAAATATCTTTGAAAATGAGTATTATACAAAAAACCGAATTTTGCTGCCTAAAGACAAAGTTTTTAATAAACCAGTCTGATTTTTTGCAAAAAAGGGTAAATTGCGGCTAGGAATAAAGCACTTTTGTTGGTTTTACTAAAAAAATTTAATGACAAATTTTGGTTTAGAGACAGGCTTGAAAATATTTTTGAAAATGAGTATTATACAAAAAACCGAATTTTGCTGCCAAAAGACAAAGTTTTTAATAAACCAGTCTGATTTTTTGCAAAAAAATGTAAATTGCGGCTTGGAATAAAGCACTTTTGTTGGTTTTACTAATAAAATTTATTGAGCAATTTTGATTTAGAGACAGGCTTGAAAATATCTTTGAAAATGAGTATTATACAAAAAACCGAATTTTGCTGCCTAAAGACAAAGTTTTTAATAAACCAGTCTGATTTTTTGCAAAAAAGTGTAAATTGCGGCTAGGAATAAAGCACTTTTGTTGGTTTTACTAAAAAAATTAAATGACAAATTTTGTTTTAGAGACAGGCTTGAAAATATCTTTGAAAATGAGTATTATACAAAAAACCGAATTTTGCTGCCTAAAGACAAAGTTTTAATTAAACCAGTCTGATTTTTTGAAAAAAAGTGTAAATTGCGGCTAGGAATAAAACACTTTTGTTACTTTTACTAAAAAAATTAAGTGACAAATTTTGATTTAGAGACAGGCTTGAAATATCTTTGAAAATGAGTATTATACAAAAAACCGAATTTTGCTGCCTAAAGACAAAGTTTTCAATAAACCAGTCTGATTTTTTGCAAAAAAGTGTAAATTGAGGCTAGGAATAAAGCACTTTTGTTGGTTTTACTAAAAAAATTAAATGACAAATTTTGTTTTAGAGACAGGCTTGAAAATATCTTTGAAAATGAGTATTATACAAAAAACCGAATTTTGCTGCCTAAAGACAAAGTTTTTAATAAACCAGTCTGATTTTTTGCAAAAAAGGGTAAATTGCGGCTAGGAATAAAGCACTTTTGTTGGTTTTACTAAAAAAATTTAATGACAAATTTTGGTTTAGAGACAGGCTTGAAAATATTTTTGAAAATGAGTATTATACAAAAAACCGAATTTTGCTGCCAAAAGACAAAGTTTTTAATAAACCAGTCTGATTTTTTGCAAAAAAATGTAAATTGCGGCTTGGAATAAAGCACTTTTGTTGGTTTTACTAATAAAATTTATTGAGCAATTTTGATTTAGAGACAGGCTTGAAAATATCTTTGAAAATGAGTATTATACAAAAAACCGAATTTTGCTGCCTAAAGACAAAGTTTTTAATAAACCAGTCTGATTTTTTGCAAAAAAGTGTAAATTGCGGCTAGGAATAAAGCACTTTTGTTGGTTTTACTAAAAAAATTTAATAACAAATTTTGGTTTAGAGACAGGCTTGAAAATATCTTTGAAAATGAGTATTATACAAAAAACCGAATTTTGCTGCCTAAAGACAAAGTTTTAATTAAACCAGTCTGATTTTTTGAAAAAAAGTGTAAATTGCGGCTAGGAATAAAGCACTTTTGTTACTTTTACTAAAAAAATTAAGTGACAAATTTTGATTTAGAGACAGGCTTGAAATATCTTTGAAAATGAGTATTATACAAAAAACCGAATTTTGCTGCCTAAAGACAAAGTTTTCAATAAACCAGTCTGATTTTTTGCAAAAAAGTGTAAATTGAGGCTAGGAATAAAGCACTTTTGTTGGTTTTACTAAAAAAATTAAATGACAAATTTTGTTTTAGAGACAGGCTTGAAAATATCTTTGAAAATGAGTTTTATACAAAAAACCGAATTTTGCTGCCTAAAGACAAAGTTTTTAATAAACCAGTCTGATTTTTTGCAAAAAAGTGTAAATTGCGGCTAAGAATAAAGCAATTTTGTTGGTTTTACTAAAAAAATTAAATTACAAATTTTGTTTTAGAGACAGGCTTGAAAATATCTTTGAAAATGAGTATTATACAAAAAACCGAATTTTGCTGCCTAAAGACAAAGTTTTTAATAAACCAGTCTGATTTTTTGCAAAAAAGTGTAAATTGCGGCTAAGAATAAAGCAATTTTGTTGGTTTTACTAAAAAAATTTAATGACAAATTTTGTTTTAGAGACAGGCTTGAAAATATCTTTGAAAATGAGTATTATACAAAAAACCGAATTTTGCTGCCTAAAGACAAAGTTTTTAATAAACCAGTCTGATTTTTTGCAAAAAAGTGTAAATTGCGGCTAGGAATAAAGCACTTTTGTTACTTTTACTACAAAAATTAAGTGACAAATTTTGATTTAGAGACAGGCTTGAAATATCTTTGAAAATGAGTATTATACAAAAAACCGAATTTTGCTGCCTAAAGACAAAGTTTTTAATAAACCAGTCTGATTTTTTGCAAAAAAGTGTAAATTGCGGCTAAGAATAAAGCAATTTTGTTGGTTTTACTAAAAAAATTTAATGACAAATTTTGTTTTAGAGACAGGCTTGAAATATCTTTGAAAATGAGTATTATACAAAAAACCGAATTTTGCTGCCTAAAGACAAAGTTTTTAATAAATCCGTCTGATTTTTTGAAAACAAGAATAAATTGCGGCTTGGAATAAAGCACTTTTGTTGGTTTTACTAATAAAATTTATTGAGCAATTTTGATTTAGAGACAGGCTTGAAAATATCTTTGAAAATGAGTATTATACAAAAAACCGAATTTTGCTGCCTAAAGACAAAGTTTTTAATAAACCAGTCTGATTTTTTGCAAAAAAGTGTAAATTGCGGCTAGGAATAAAGCACTTTTGTTGGTTTTACTAAAAAATTTTAATGATAAATTTTGGTTTAGAGACAGGCTTGAAAATATCTTTGAAAATGAGTATTATACAAAAAACCGAATTTTGCTGCCTAAAGTCAAAGTTTTAATTAAACCAGTCTGATTTTTTGAAAAAAAGTGTAAATTGCGGCTAGGAATAAAGCACTTTTGTTGGTTTTACTAAAAAAATTAAATGACAAATTTTGTTTTAGAGACAGGCTTGAAAATATCTTTGAAAATGAGTATTATACAAAAAACCGAATTTTGCTGCCTAAAGACAAAGTTTTCAATAAACCAGTCTGATTTTTTGCAAAATAGTGTAAATTGAGGCTAGGAATAAAGCACTTTTGTTGGTTTTACTAAAAAAATTAAATGACAAATTTTGTTTTAGAGACAGGCTTGAAAATATCTTTGAAAATGAGTATTATACAAAAAACCGAATTTTGCTGCCTAAAGACAAAGTTTTCAATAAACCAGTCTGATTTTTTGCAAAATAGTGTAAATTGAGGCTAGGAATAAAGCACTTTTGTTGGTTTTACTAAAAAAATTAAATGACAAATTTTGTTTTAGAGACAGGCTTGAAAATATTTTTGAAAATGAGTATTATACAAAAAACCGAATTTTGCTGCCTAAAGACAAAGTTTTTAAGAAACCAGACTGATTTTTTGAAAAAAAGTGTAAATTGAGGCTAGGAATAAAGCACTTTTGTTGGTTTTACTAAAAAAATTAAATGACAAATTTTGTTTTAGAGACAGGCTTGAAAATATCTTTGAAAATGAGTATTATACAAAAAACCGAATTTTGCTGCCTAAAGACAAAGTTTTTAATAAACCAGTCTGATTTTTTGCAAAAAAGGGTAAATTGCGGCTAGGAATAAAGCACTTTTGTTGGTTTTACTAAAAAAATTTAATGACAAATTTTGGTTTAGAGACAGGCTTGAAAATATTTTTGAAAATGAGTATTATACAAAAAACCGAATTTTGCTGCCAAAAGACAAAGTTTTTAATAAACCAGTCTGATTTTTTGCAAAAAAATGTAAATTGCGGCTTGGAATAAAGCACTTTTGTTGGTTTTACTAATAAAATTTATTGAGCAATTTTGATTTAGAGACAGGCTTGAAAATATCTTTGAAAATGAGTATTATACAAAAAACCGAATTTTGCTGCCTAAAGACAAAGTTTTTAATAAACCAGTCTGATTTTTTGCAAAAAAGTGTAAATTGCGGCTAGGAATAAAGCACTTTTGTTGGTTTTACTAAAAAAATTAAATGACAAATTTTGTTTTAGAGACAGGCTTGAAAATATCTTTGAAAATGAGTATTATACAAAAAACCGAATTTTGCTGCCTAAAGACAAAGTTTTCAATAAACCAGTCTGATTTTTTGCAAAATAGTGTAAATTGAGGCTAGGAATAAAGCACTTTTGTTGGTTTTACTAAAAAAATTTAATGACAAATTTTGATTTAGAGACAGGCTTGAAAATATCTTTGAAAATGAGTATTATACAAAAAACCGAATTTTGCTGCCTAAAGACAAAGTTTTCAATAAACCTGTCTGATTTTTTGCAAAAAAGTGTAAATTGAGGCTAGGAATAAAGCACTTTTGTTGGTTTTACTAAAAAAATTAAATGACAAATTTTGTTTTAGAGACAGGCTTGAAAATATCTTTGAAAATGAGTATTATACAAAAAACCGAATTTTGCTGCCTAAAGACAAAGTTTTTAATAAACCAGTCTGATTTTTTGCAAAAAAGTGTAAATTGAGGCTAGGAATAAAGCTCTTTTGTTGGTTTTACTAAAAAAATTAAATTACCAATTTTGTTTTAGAGACAGGCTTGAAAATATCTTTGAAAATGAGTTTTATACAAAAAACCGAATTTTGCTGCCTAAAGACAAAGTTTTTAAGAAACCAGACTGATTTTTTGCAAAAAAAGTGTAACTTGCGGCTAGGAATAAAGCACTTTTGTTGGTTTTACTAAAAAAATTTAATGACAAATTTTGATTTAGAGACAGGCTTGAAAATATTTTTGAAAATGAGTATTATACAAAAAACCGAATTTTGCTGCCTAAAGACAAAGTTTTTAAGAAACCAGACTGATTTTTTGAAAAAAAGTGTAAATTGAGGCTAGGAATAAAGCACTTTTGTTGGTTTTACTAAAAAAATTAAATGACAAATTTTGTTTTAGAGACAGGCTTGAAAATATCTTTGAAAATGAGTATTATACAAAAAACCGAATTTTGCTGCCTAAAGACAAAGTTTTTAATAAACCAGTCTGATTTTTTGCAAAAAAGGGTAAATTGCGGCTAGGAATAAAGCACTTTTGTTGGTTTTACTAAAAAAATTTAATGACAAATTTTGGTTTAGAGACAGGCTTGAAAATATTTTTGAAAATGAGTATTATACAAAAAACCGAATTTTGCTGCCAAAAGACAAAGTTTTTAATAAACCAGTCTGATTTTTTGCAAAAAAATGTAAATTGCGGCTTGGAATAAAGCACTTTTGTTGGTTTTACTAATAAAATTTATTGAGCAATTTTGATTTAGAGACAGGCTTGAAAATATCTTTGAAAATGAGTATTATACAAAAAACCGAATTTTGCTGCCTAAAGACAAAGTTTTTAATAAACCAGTCTGATTTTTTGCAAAAAAGTGTAAATTGCGGCTAGGAATAAAGCACTTTTGTTGGTTTTACTAAAAAAATTAAATGACAAATTTTGTTTTAGAGACAGGCTTGAAAATATCTTTGAAAATGAGTATTATACAAAAAACCGAATTTTGCTGCCTAAAGACAAAGTTTTAATTAAACCAGTCTGATTTTTTGAAAAAAAGTGTAAATTGCGGCTAGGAATAAAACACTTTTGTTACTTTTACTAAAAAAATTAAGTGACAAATTTTGATTTAGAGACAGGCTTGAAATATCTTTGAAAATGAGTATTATACAAAAAACCGAATTTTGCTGCCTAAAGACAAAGTTTTCAATAAACCAGTCTGATTTTTTGCAAAAAAGTGTAAATTGAGGCTAGGAATAAAGCACTTTTGTTGGTTTTACTAAAAAAATTAAATGACAAATTTTGTTTTAGAGACAGGCTTGAAAATATCTTTGAAAATGAGTATTATACAAAAAACCGAATTTTGCTGCCTAAAGACAAAGTTTTTAATAAACCAGTCTGATTTTTTGCAAAAAAGGGTAAATTGCGGCTAGGAATAAAGCACTTTTGTTGGTTTTACTAAAAAAATTTAATGACAAATTTTGGTTTAGAGACAGGCTTGAAAATATTTTTGAAAATGAGTATTATACAAAAAACCGAATTTTGCTGCCAAAAGACAAAGTTTTTAATAAACCAGTCTGATTTTTTGCAAAAAAATGTAAATTGCGGCTTGGAATAAAGCACTTTTGTTGGTTTTACTAATAAAATTTATTGAGCAATTTTGATTTAGAGACAGGCTTGAAAATATCTTTGAAAATGAGTATTATACAAAAAACCGAATTTTGCTGCCTAAAGACAAAGTTTTTAATAAACCAGTCTGATTTTTTGCAAAAAAGTGTAAATTGCGGCTAGGAATAAAGCACTTTTGTTGGTTTTACTAAAAAAATTTAATAACAAATTTTGGTTTAGAGACAGGCTTGAAAATATCTTTGAAAATGAGTATTATACAAAAAACCGAATTTTGCTGCCTAAAGACAAAGTTTTAATTAAACCAGTCTGATTTTTTGAAAAAAAGTGTAAATTGCGGCTAGGAATAAAGCACTTTTGTTACTTTTACTAAAAAAATTAAGTGACAAATTTTGATTTAGAGACAGGCTTGAAATATCTTTGAAAATGAGTATTATACAAAAAACCGAATTTTGCTGCCTAAAGACAAAGTTTTCAATAAACCAGTCTGATTTTTTGCAAAAAAGTGTAAATTGAGGCTAGGAATAAAGCACTTTTGTTGGTTTTACTAAAAAAATTAAATGACAAATTTTGTTTTAGAGACAGGCTTGAAAATATCTTTGAAAATGAGTTTTATACAAAAAACCGAATTTTGCTGCCTAAAGACAAAGTTTTTAATAAACCAGTCTGATTTTTTGCAAAAAAGTGTAAATTGCGGCTAAGAATAAAGCAATTTTGTTGGTTTTACTAAAAAAATTAAATTACAAATTTTGTTTTAGAGACAGGCTTGAAAATATCTTTGAAAATGAGTATTATACAAAAAACCGAATTTTGCTGCCTAAAGACAAAGTTTTTAATAAACCAGTCTGATTTTTTGCAAAAAAGTGTAAATTGCGGCTAAGAATAAAGCAATTTTGTTGGTTTTACTAAAAAAATTTAATGACAAATTTTGTTTTAGAGACAGGCTTGAAAATATCTTTGAAAATGAGTATTATACAAAAAACCGAATTTTGCTGCCTAAAGACAAAGTTTTTAATAAACCAGTCTGATTTTTTGCAAAAAAGTGTAAATTGCGGCTAGGAATAAAGCACTTTTGTTACTTTTACTACAAAAATTAAGTGACAAATTTTGATTTAGAGACAGGCTTGAAATATCTTTGAAAATGAGTATTATACAAAAAACCGAATTTTGCTGCCTAAAGACAAAGTTTTTAATAAACCAGTCTGATTTTTTGCAAAAAAGTGTAAATTGCGGCTAAGAATAAAGCAATTTTGTTGGTTTTACTAAAAAAATTTAATGACAAATTTTGTTTTAGAGACAGGCTTGAAATATCTTTGAAAATGAGTATTATACAAAAAACCGAATTTTGCTGCCTAAAGACAAAGTTTTTAATAAATCCGTCTGATTTTTTGAAAACAAGAATAAATTGCGGCTTGGAATAAAGCACTTTTGTTGGTTTTACTAATAAAATTTATTGAGCAATTTTGATTTAGAGACAGGCTTGAAAATATCTTTGAAAATGAGTATTATACAAAAAACCGAATTTTGCTGCCTAAAGACAAAGTTTTTAATAAACCAGTCTGATTTTTTGCAAAAAAGTGTAAATTGCGGCTAGGAATAAAGCACTTTTGTTGGTTTTACTAAAAAATTTTAATGATAAATTTTGGTTTAGAGACAGGCTTGAAAATATCTTTGAAAATGAGTATTATACAAAAAACCGAATTTTGCTGCCTAAAGTCAAAGTTTTAATTAAACCAGTCTGATTTTTTGAAAAAAAGTGTAAATTGCGGCTAGGAATAAAGCACTTTTGTTGGTTTTACTAAAAAAATTAAATGACAAATTTTGTTTTAGAGACAGGCTTGAAAATATCTTTGAAAATGAGTATTATACAAAAAACCGAATTTTGCTGCCTAAAGACAAAGTTTTCAATAAACCAGTCTGATTTTTTGCAAAATAGTGTAAATTGAGGCTAGGAATAAAGCACTTTTGTTGGTTTTACTAAAAAAATTAAATGACAAATTTTGTTTTAGAGACAGGCTTGAAAATATCTTTGAAAATGAGTATTATACAAAAAACCGAATTTTGCTGCCTAAAGACAAAGTTTTCAATAAACCAGTCTGATTTTTTGCAAAATAGTGTAAATTGAGGCTAGGAATAAAGCACTTTTGTTGGTTTTACTAAAAAAATTAAATGACAAATTTTGTTTTAGAGACAGGCTTGAAAATATCTTTGAAAATGAGTATTATACAAAAAACCGAATTTTGCTGCCTAAAGACAAAGTTTTTAATAAACCAGTCTGATTTTTTGCAAAAAAGTGTAAATTGCGGCTAAGAATAAAGCAATTTTGTTGGTTTTACTAAAAAAATTTAATGACAAATTTTGTTTTAGAGACAGGCTTGAAAATATCTTTGAAAATGAGTATTATACAAAAAACCGAATTTTGCTGCCTAAAGACAAAGTTTTTAATAAACCAGTCTGATTTTTTGCAAAAAAGTGTAAATTGCGACTAAGAATAAAGCACTTTTGTTGGTTTTACTAAAAAAATTTAATGACAAATTTTGTTTTAGAGACAGGCTTGAAAATATCTTTGAAAATGAGAATCATACAAAAAACCGAATTTTGCTGCCTAAAGACAAAGTTTTTAAGAAACCAGACTGATTTTTTGCAAAAAAAGTGTAACTTGCGGCTAGGAATAAAGCACTTTTGTTGGTTTTACTAAAAAAATTAAATGACAAATTTTGTTTTAGAGACAGGCTTGAAAATATCTTTGAAAATGAGTATTATACAAAAAACCGAATTTTGCTGCCTAAAGACAAAGTTTTTAATAAACCAGTCTGATTTTTTGCAAAAAAGTGTAAATTGCGGCTAAGAATAAAGCAATTTTGTTGGTTTTACTAAAAAAATTTAATGACAAATTTTGTTTTAGAGACAGGCTTGAAAATATCTTTGAAAATGAGTATTATACAAAAAACCGAATTTTGCTGCCTAAAGACAAAGTTTTTAATAAACCAGTCTGATTTTTTGCAAAAAAGTGTAAATTGCGACTAAGAATAAAGCACTTTTGTTGGTTTTACTAAAAAAATTTAATGACAAATTTTGTTTTAGAGACAGGCTTGAAAATATCTTTGAAAATGAGAATCATACAAAAAACCGAATTTTGCTGCCTAAAGACAAAGTTTTTAAGAAACCAGACTGATTTTTTGCAAAAAAAAGTGTAACTTGCGGCTAGGAATAAAGCACTTTTGTTGGTTTTACTAAAAAAATTTAATGACAAATTTTGATTTAGAGACAGGCTTGAAAATATCTTTGAAAATGAGTATTATACAAAAAACCGAATTTTGCTGCCTAAAGACAAAGTTTTCAATAAACCAGTCTGATTTTTTGCAAAAAAGTGTAAATTGCGGCTAAGAATAAAGCAATTTTGTTGGTTTTACTAAAAAAATTTAATGACAAATTTTGTTTTAGAGACAGGCTTGAAAATATCTTTGAAAATGAGTATTATACAAAAAACCGAATTTTGCTGCCTAAAGACAAAGTTTTTAATAAACCAGTCTGATTTTTTGCAAAAAAGTGTAAATTGCGGCTAGGAATAAAGCACTTTTGTTGGTTTTACTAAAAAAATTAAATGACAAATTTTGGTTTAGAGACAGGCTTGAAAATATCTTTGAAAATGAGTATTATACAAAAAACCGAATTTTGCTGCCTAAAGACAAAGTTTTAATTAAACCAGTCTGATTTTTTGCAAAAAAGTGTAAATTGCGGCTAGGAATAAAGCACTTTTGTTACTTTTACTAAAAAAATTAAGTGACAAATTTTGATTTAGAGACAGGCTTGAAATATCTTTGTAAATGAGTATTATACAAAAAACCGAATTTTGCTGCCTAAAAACAAAGTTTTAAATAAACCAGTCTGATTTTTTGCAAAAAAGTGTAAATTGAGGCTAGGAATAAAGCACTTTTGTTGGTTTTACTAAAAAAATTAAATGACAAATTTTGTTTTAGAGACAGGCTTGAAAATATCTTTGAAAATGAGTATTATACAAAAAACCGAATTTTGCTGCCTAAAGACAAAGTTTTTAATAAACCAGTCTGATTTTTTGCAAAAAAGTGTAAATTGCGGCTAAGAATAAAGCAATTTTGTTGGTTTTACTAAAAAAATTTAATGACAAATTTTGTTTTAGAGACAGGCTTGAAAATATCTTTGAAAATGAGTATTATACAAAAAACCGAATTTTGCTGCCTAAAGACAAAGTTTTTAATAAACCAGTCTGATTTTTTGCAAAAAAGTGTAAATTGCGACTAAGAATAAAGCACTTTTGTTGGTTTTACTAAAAAAATTTAATGACAAATTTTGTTTTAGAGACAGGCTTGAAAATATCTTTGAAAATGAGAATCATACAAAAAACCGAATTTTGCTGCCTAAAGACAAAGTTTTTAAGAAACCAGACTGATTTTTTGCAAAAAAAAGTGTAACTTGCGGCTAGGAATAAAGCACTTTTGTTGGTTTTACTAAAAAAATTTAATGACAAATTTTGATTTAGAGACAGGCTTGAAATATCTTTGAAAATGAGTATTATACAAAAAACCGAATTTTGCTGCCTAAAGACAAAGTTTTTAATAAACCAGTCTGATTTTTTGCAAAAAAGTGTAAATTGCGGCTAGGAATAAAGCAATTTTGTTGGTTTTACTAAAAAAATTTAATGACAAATTCTGATTTAGAGACAGGCTTGAAAATATCTTTGAAAATGAGTATTATACAAAAAACCGAATTTTGCTGCCTAAAGACAAAGTTTTTAATAAACCAGTCTGATTTTTTGCAAAAAAGTGTAAATTGCGGCTAGGAATAAAGCACTTTTGTTACTTTTACTACAAAAATTAAGTGACAAATTTTGATTTAGAGACAGGCTTGAAATATCTTTGAAAATGAGTATTATACAAAAAACCGAATTTTGCTGCCTAAAGACAAAGTTTTTAATAAACCAGTCTGATTTTTTGCAAAAAAGTGTAAATTGCGGCTAAGAATAAAGCAATTTTGTTGGATTTACTAAAAAAATTTAATGACAAATTTTGTTTTAGAGACAGGCTTGAAATATCTTTGAAAATGAGTATTATACAAAAAACCGAATTTTGCTGCCTAAAGACAAAGTTTTTAATAAATCCGTCTGATTTTTTGAAAACAAGAATAAATTGCGGCTTGGAATAAAGCACTTTTGTTGGTTTTACTAATAAAATTTATTGAGCAATTTTGATTTAGAGACAGGCTTGAAAATATCTTTGAAAATGAGTATTATACAAAAACCGAATTTTGCTGCCTAAAGACAAAGTTTTTAATAAACCACTCTGATTTTTTGCAAAAAAGTGTAAATTGCGGCTACGAATAAAGCACTTTTGTTGGTTTTACTAAAAAAATTTAATGACAAATTTTGGTTTAGAGACAGGCTTGAAAATATCTTTGAAAATGAGTATTATACAAAAAACCGAATTTTGCTGCCTAAAGACAAAGTTTTAATTAAACCAGTCTGATTTTTTGAAAAAAAGTGTAAATTGCGGCTAGGAATAAAGCACTTTTGTTACTTTTACTAAAAAAATTAAGTGACAAATTTTGATTTAGAGACAGGCTTGAAATATCTTTGAAAATGAGTATTATACAAAAAACCGAATTTTGCTGCCTAAAGACAAAGTTTTCAATAAACCAGTCTGATTTTTTGCAAAAAGTGTAAATTGCGGCTAGGAATAAAGCACTTTTGTTACTTTTACTAAAAAAATTAAGTGACAAATTTTGATTTAGAGACAGGCTTGAAATATCTTTGAAAATGAGTATTATACAAAAAACCGAATTTTGCTGCCTAAAGACAAAGTTTTTAATAAACCAGTCTGATTTTTTGCAAAAAAGTGTAAATTGCGGCTAAGAATAAAGCAATTTTGTTGGTTTTACTAAAAAAATTTAATGACAAATTTTGTTTTAGAGACAGGCTTGAAATTATCTTTGAAAATGAGTATTATACAAAAAACCGAATTTTGCTGCCTAAAGACAAAGTTTTTAATAAACCAGTCTGATTTTTTGCAAAAAAGTGTAAATTGCGGCTAGGAATAAAGCACTTTTGTTACTTTTACTACAAAAATTAAGTGACAAATTTTGATTTAGAGACAGGCTTGAAATATCTTTGAAAATGAGTATTATACAAAAAACCGAATTTTGCTGCCTAAAGACAAAGTTTTTAATAAACCAGTCTAATTTTTTGCAAAAAAGTGTAAATTGCGGCTAAGAATAAAGCAATTTTGTTGGATTTACTAAAAAAATTTAATGACAAATTTTGTTTTAGAGACAGGCTTGAATATCTTTGAAAATGAGTATTATACAAAAAACCGAATTTTGCTGCCTAAAGACAAAGTTTTTAATAAATCCGTCTGATTTTTTGAAAACAAGAATAAATTGCGGCTTGGAATAAAGCACTTTTGTTGGTTTTACTAATAAAATTTATTGAGCAATTTTGATTTAGAGACAGGCTTGAAAATATCTTTGAAAATGAGTATTATACAAAAAACCGAATTTTGCTGCCTAAAGACAAAGTTTTTAATAAATACTCTGATTTTTTGCAAAAAAGTGTAAATTGCGGCTACGAATAAAGCACTTTTGTTGGTTTTACTAAAAAAATTTAATGACAAATTTTGGTTTAGAGACAGGCTTGAAAATATCTTTGAAAATGAGTATTATACAAAAAACCGAATTTTGCTGCCTAAAGACAAAGTTTTAATTAAACCAGTCTGATTTTTTAAAAAAAAGTGTAAATTGCGGCTAGGAATAAAGCACTTTTGTTACTTTTACTAAAAAAATTAAGTGACAAATTTTGATTTAGAGACAGGCTTGAAATATCTTTGAAAATGAGTATTATACAAAAAACCGAATTTTGCTGCCTAAAGACAAAGTTTTCAATAAACCAGTCTGATTTTTTGCAAAAAGTGTAAATTGCGGCTAAGAATAAAGTAATTTTGTTGGTTTTACTAAAAAAATTTAATTACAAATTTTGTTTTAGAGACCGGCTTGAAAATATCTTTGAAAA
>JAZKLR010001018.1:0-23583 GCA_037103525.1 Ganaspis brasiliensis
CTTGACCTGACCTGACCTTACTTGACTTGTCCTGACTTGACCTGACTTTACTGACCGGACTTGACCTGACCTGACCTGCCTTGACAAGTGTCTTGACCTGACTTGACCTGACCTGACCTGACTTGATCTGACCTGACTTGACCTAATTTGACCTTACCTAACCTGATTTGACCTGACTTGACCTGACTTTACTGACCTGACTTGACCTGACTTGACTTAACATGACATGACCTGACCTAACTTGACCTGACTTGACCTGACTGGAGTTGACCTGACTTGACCTGATTTGACTTGACCTGACTTGACGAGACCTGACTTGACTTGACCTGACATGAACTGACTTGACCTTACCTGACTTGACCTGACCTGACCTGACTTGACCTGACTTGACCTGAGCTGACTTGACTTGACCTGACATGACCTGACTTGACCTGACTTGACCTGCCTTGACATGACTTGACCTGACCTGCCTTGACTTGATCTGAATAAAGTTGACCTGACTTGACCTGACCTGACTTGACCTGACCTGACCTGACCAGAACTGCCTTGACTTGACCTGACTTGACTTGACCTAATTTGACCTTACCTAACCTGACTTGACCTGACTTGACCTCACTTGACTTGACCTGACTTGACCTGACATGACCTAACCAGACTTGACTTGACCTGACTTGACCTGACCTGATTGACCTGACTTGACCTGACTTGACTTGACTTGACCTGACTTGAACTGACCTGACTTGACTTGAACTAACATGACCTGACTTGACCTGACCTGACTTGACCTGACTGGATCTGACCTGACTTGACTTGACCTGACATGACCTGACTTGACCTGTCCTGACTTGACCTGACTGGACCTGACTTGATCTGACTTGACCTGACTTGACCTGACTTGAACTGACCTGACTTGACTTGACATGACTTGACCTGACTTGACCTGACCTGACTTGACTTGACCTGACTTGTCTTGACCTGACTTGACCTGACTTGACCTGACTAGACCTGACCTAACTTGACCTGACTTGACCTGACCTGACTTGACCTAACTTGACCTGACTTGACCTGACCTGACTTCACCTGACTGGACCTGACTTGACCTAACTTGACCTGCCTTGACATGACTTGAACTGACCTTCCTTGACTTGACCTGACTTGACCTGACTTGACCTGCCTTGACATGACTTGACCTGACCTGCCTTGACTAGACCTGACTTGACCTGACCTGACCTGACTTGACCTGTCTTGACCTGACCTGACTTCACTTGACCTGACATGACATGACTTGACCTGACTAGATCTGCCTTGACCTGACTTGACCTGACCTGACTTGTCATGACTTGACCTGATTTGACCTGACTTGACCTGACTTTACTGACCTGACTTGACCTGACCTGACCTGACTTGACCTGCCTTGACATGTCTTGACCTGACCTGACCTTACTTGACTTGTCCTGACTTGACCTGACTTTACTGACCGGACTTGACCTGACCTGACCTGACTTGATCTGACCTGACTTGACCTAATTTGACCTTACCTAACCTGATTTGACCTGACTTGACCTGACTTTACTGACCTGACTTGACCTGACTTGACTTAACATGACATGACCTGACCTAACTTGACCTGACTTGAGCTGACTGGAATTGACCTGACTTGACCTGATTTGACTTGACCTGACTTGACATGACTTGACCTGACTTGACCAGACCTGACTTGACTTGACCTGACATGAACTGACTTGACCTTACCTGACTTGACCTGGCCTGACCTGACTTGACCTGACTTGACCTGAGCTGACTTGACTTGACCTGACATGACCTGACTTGACCTGACCTGACTTGACCTGACTGGACCTGACTTGACCTGACTTGACCTGACTTGACCTGACTTGACCTGACCTGACTTGACTTGACATGACTTGACCTGACCTGCCTTGACTTGACCAGACTTGACCTGACCTGCCTTGACTTGACCTGACTTGACCTGACCTGACTTGACTTGACCTGACTTGACTTGACCTGACTTGACCTGACTTGACCTGACTAGACCTGACCTAACTTGACCTGACTTAACCTGACCTGACTTGACCTGACTTGACCTGACTTGACCTGATCTGACTTCACCTGACTGGACCTGACTTGACCTAACTTGACCTGCCTTGACATGACTTGAACTGACCTTCCTTGACTTGACCTGACTTGACCTGACTTGACCTGCCTTGACATGACTTGACCTGACCTGTCTTGACTTGACCTGACTTGACCTGACCTGACCTGACTTGACCTGTCTTGACCTGACCTGACTTCACTTGACCTGACATGACCTGACTTGACCTGACCTGACTTGACCTGACTGGACCTGACTTGACCTGACTAGATCTGCCTTGACCTGACTTGACCTGACCTGCCTTGAGTTGACCTGACTTGACCTGACTTGACATGACTTGAACTGACCTTCCTTGACTTGACCTGACTTGACCTGACTTGACCTGCCTTGACATGACTTGACCTGACCTGTCTTGACTTGACCTGACTTGACCTGACCTGACCTGACTTGACCTGTCTTGACCTGACCTGACTTCACTTGACCTGACATGACCTGACTTGACCTGACCTGACTTGACCTGACTGGACCTGACTTGACCTGACTAGATCTGCCTTGACCTGACTTGACCTGACCTGCCTTGAGTTGACCTGACTTGACCTGACTTGACCTGACCTGACTTCACTTCACCTCACTTAACCTGATTTGACCTGACCTGACCTGAACTGACCTGACCTGATTTGAACTGACCTGACTTGACCTGACTTGACTTGACCTGACTTGACCTGACCTGACTTGACCTGACTTGACCTGACCTGACTTGACCTGACTTGACATGACTTGACTTGACCTGACTTGACCTGACATGACCTAACCAGACTTGACTTGACCTGACTTGACCTGACTTGACTTGACCTAATTTGACCTTACCTAACCTGACTTGACCTGACTTGACCTGACCTGACCTGAACTGCCTTGACTTGACCTGACTTGACTTGACCCAATTTGACCTTACCTAACCTGACTTGACCTGACTTGACCGACTTGACTTGACCTGACTTGACCTGACTTGACTTGACTTGACCTGACTTGACCTGCCTTGACTTAACCTGACTTGACCTGACTTGACCTGAGATGACTTGACCTGACCTTACCTGACCAGAACTGCCTTGACTTGACCTGACTTGACTTGACCTAATTTGACCTTACCTAACCTGATTTGACCTGACTTGACCTGTCTTTACTGACCTGACTTGACCTGACCTGACCTGACTTGACCTAAATTGACATGTCTTGACCTGACCTGACCTGACTTGACTTGACCTGACTTGACTTTACCTGGCTTGAACTGCCTTGACATGACTTGACCTGACTTGACCTGAGCTGACTTGACCTGACTTGACCTGACTGGACCTGACATGACCTGACTTGACCTTACCTGACTTGACCTGACCTGACTTGACTTGACATGACTTGACTTTACCTGGCTTGAACTGCCTTGACATGACTTGACCTGACTTGACCTGACCTAACTTGACCTGACTTGACCTGACTGGAGTTGACCTGACTTGACCTGATTTGACTTGACCTGACTTGACATGACTTGACCTGACTTGACGAGACCTGACTTGACTTGACCTGACATGAACTGACTTGACCTTACCTGACTTGACCTGACCTGACCTGACTTGACCTGACTTGACCTGAGCTGACTTGACTTGACCTGACATGACCTGACTTGACCTGACTTGACCTGCCTTGACATGACTTGACCTGACCTGCCTTGACTTGATCTGAATAAAGTTGACCTGACTTGACCTGACCTGACTTGACCTGACCTGACCTGACCAGAACTGCCTTGACTTGACCTGACTTGACTTGACCTAATTTGACCTTACCTAACCTGACTTGACCTGACTTGACCTCACTTGACTTGACCTGACTTGACCTGACATGACCTAACCAGACTTGACTTGACCTGACTTGACCTGACCTGATTGACCTGACTTGACCTGACCTGACTTGACTTGACCTGACTTGACCTGACCTGACTTGACTTGAACTAACATGACCTGACTTGACCTGACCTGACTTGACCTGACTGGATCTGACCTGACTTGACTTGACCTGACATGACCTGACTTGACCTGTCCTGACTTGACCTGACTGGACCTGACTTGATCTGACTTGACCTGACTTGACCTGACTTGAACTGACCTGACTTGACTTGACATGACTTGACCTGACCTGCCTTGACTTGACCAGACTTGACCTGACCTGCCTTGACTTGACCTGACTTGACCTGACCTGACTTGACTTGACCTGACTTGACTTGACCTGACTTGACCTGACTTGACCTGACTAGACCTGACCTAACTTGACCTGACTTGACCTGACCTGACTTGACCTAACTTGACCTGACTTGACCTGACCTGACTTCACCTGACTGGACCTGACTTGACCTAACTTGACCTGCCTTGACATGACTTGAACTGACCTTCCTTGACTTGACCTGACTTGACCTGACTTGACCTGCCTTGACATGACTTGACCTGACCTGCCTTGACTTGACCTGACTTGACCTGACCTGACCTGACTTGACCTGTCTTGACCTGACCTGACTTCACTTGACCTGACATGACATGACTTGACCTGACTAGATCTGCCTTGACCTGACTTGACCTGACCTGACTTGTCATGACTTGACCTGATTTGACCTGACTTGACCTGACTTTACTGACCTGACTTGACCTGACCTGACCTGACTTGACCTGCCTTGACATGTCTTGACCTGACCTGACCTTACTTGACTTGTCCTGACTTGACCTGACTTTACTGACCGGACTTGACCTGACCTGACCTGACTTGATCTGACCTGACTTGACCTAATTTGACCTTACCTAACCTGATTTGACCTGACTTGACCTGACTTTTCTGACCTGACTTGACCTGACTTGACTTAACATGACATGACCTGACCTAACTTGACCTGACTTGAGCTGACTGGAATTGACCTGACTTGACCTGATTTGACTTGACCTGACTTGACATGACTTGACCTGACTTGACCAGACCTGACTTGACTTGACCTGACTTGACCTGACTGGACCTGACTTGACCTGACTTGACCTGACTTGACCTGAGCTGACTTGACTTGACCTGACATGACCTGACTTGACCTGACCTGACTTGACCTGACTGGACCTGACTTGACCTGACTTGACCTGACTTGATCTGACTTGACCTGACCTGACTTGACTTGACATGACTTGACCTGACCTGCCTTGACTTGACCAGACTTGACCTGACCTGCCTTGACTTGACCTGACTTGACCTGACCTGACTTGACTTGACCTGACTTGACTTGACCTGACTTAACCTGACTTGACCTGACTAGACCTGACCTAACTTGACCTGACTTAACCTGACCTGACTTGACCTGACTTGACCTGACTTGACCTGATCTGACTTCACCTGACTGGACCTGACTTGACCTAACTTGACCTGCCTTGACATGACTTGAACTGACCTTCCTTGACTTGACCTGACTTGACCTGACTTGACCTGCCTTGACATGGCTTGACCTGACCTGCCTTGACTTGACCTGACTTGACCTGACCTGACCTGACTTGACCTGTCTTGACCTGACCTGACTTCACTTGACCTGACATGACCTGACTTGACCTGACCTGACTTGACCTGACTGGACCTGACTTGACCTGACTAGATCTGCCTTGACCTGACTTGAACTGACCTGACTTGACTTGACGTGACTTGACCTGCCTTGACTTGACCTGACTTGACCTGCATTGAAATGACTTGACCTGACTTGACCTGACTTTACCTGCCTTGACATGACTTGACCTGACCTGACTTGACCTGACTTGACTTGACCTGACTTGACTTTACCTGGCTTGACCTGCCTTGACATGACTTGACCTGACTTGACCTGACTTGACCTGCCTTGACATGACTTGACCTGACCTGACTTGACCTGACTTGACTTGACCTGACTTGACTTTACCTGGCTTGACCTGCATTGACATGACTTGACCTGACCTGACTTGACCTGCCTTGACCTGACTTGACATGACTTGACCTGACTTGACCTGACCTGACTTGACTTGACCTGACATGACCCGACTTGACCTGCCTTGACAAGTGTCTTGACCTGACTTGACCTGATTTGACTTGACCTGACCTGACCTGATTTGAACTGACATGACTTGACCTGACTTGACTTGACCTGACCTGACCTGACCTGCCTTGACAAGTGTCTTGACCTGACTTGACCTGACTTGACCTGACTTGACATGCCTTGACATGACTTGACCTGACCTGTCTCGACTTGACCTGACTTGACCTGACCTGACCTGACTCGACCTGACTTGACCTGAGCTGACTTGAACTGACTTGACCTGACTGGACCTGACATGACCTGACTTGACCTTACCTGACTTGACCTGACCTGACTTGACTTGACATGACTTGACCTGACCTGCCTTGACTTGACCTGACTTGAACTGACCTGACTTGACTTGACGTGACTTGACCTGCCTTGACTTGACCTGACTTGACCTGCATTGAAATGACTTGACCTGACTTGACCTGACTTGACCTGCCTTGACATGACTTGACCTGACCTGACTTGACCTGACTTGACTTGACCTGACTTGACTTTACCTGGCTTGAACTGCCTTGACATGACTTGACCTGACTTGACCTGAGCTGACTTGACCTGACTTGACCTGACTGGACCTGACATGACCTGACTTGACCTTACCTGACTTGACCTGACCTGACTTGACTTGACATGACTTGACTTTACCTGGCTTGAACTGCCTTGACATGACTTGACCTGACTTGACCTGACCTAACTTGACCTGACTTGACCTGACTGGAGTTGACCTGACTTGACCTGATTTGACTTGACCTGACTTGACATGACTTGACCTGACTTGACGAGACCTGACTTGACTTGACCTGACATGAACTGACTTGACCTTACCTGACTTGACCTGACCTGACCTGACTTGACCTGACTTGACCTGAGCTGACTTGACTTGACCTGACATGACCTGACTTGACCTGACTTGACCTGCCTTGACATGACTTGACCTGACCTGCCTTGACTTGATCTGAATAAAGTTGACCTGACTTGACCTGACCTGACTTGACCTGACCTGACCTGACCAGAACTGCCTTGACTTGACCTGACTTGACTTGACCTAATTTGACCTTACCTAACCTGACTTGACCTGACTTGACCTCACTTGACTTGACCTGACTTGACCTGACATGACCTAACCAGACTTGACTTGACCTGACTTGACCTGACCTGATTGACCTGACTTGACCTGACCTGACTTGACTTGACCTGACTTGACCTGACCTGACTTGACTTGAACTAACATGACCTGACTTGACCTGACCTGACTTGACCTGACTGGATCTGACCTGACTTGACTTGACCTGACATGACCTGACTTGACCTGTCCTGACTTGACCTGACTGGACCTGACTTGATCTGACTTGACCTGACTTGACCTGACTTGAACTGACCTGACTTGACTTGACATGACTTGACCTGACCTGCCTTGACTTGACCAGACTTGACCTGACCTGCCTTGACTTGACCTGACTTGACCTGACCTGACTTGACTTGACCTGACTTGACTTGACCTGACTTGACCTGACTTGACCTGACTAGACCTGACCTAACTTGACCTGACTTGACCTGACCTGACTTGACCTAACTTGACCTGACTTGACCTGACCTGACTTCACCTGACTGGACCTGACTTGACCTAACTTGACCTGCCTTGACATGACTTGAACTGACCTTCCTTGACTTGACCTGACTTGACCTGACTTGACCTGCCTTGACATGACTTGACCTGACCTGCCTTGACTTGACCTGACTTGACCTGACCTGACCTGACTTGACCTGTCTTGACCTGACCTGACTTCACTTGACCTGACATGACATGACTTGACCTGACTAGATCTGCCTTGACCTGACTTGACCTGACCTGACTTGTCATGACTTGACCTGATTTGACCTGACTTGACCTGACTTTACTGACCTGACTTGACCTGACCTGACCTGACTTGACCTGCCTTGACATGTCTTGACCTGACCTGACCTTACTTGACTTGTCCTGACTTGACCTGACTTTACTGACCGGACTTGACCTGACCTGACCTGACTTGATCTGACCTGACTTGACCTAATTTGACCTTACCTAACCTGATTTGACCTGACTTGACCTGACTTTACTGACCTGACTTGACCTGACTTGACTTAACATGACATGACCTGACCTAACTTGACCTGACTTGAGCTGACTGGAATTGACCTGACTTGACCTGATTTGACTTGACCTGACTTGACATGACTTGACCTGACTTGACCAGACCTGACTTGACTTGACCTGACATGAACTGACTTGACCTTACCTGACTTGACCTGGCCTGACCTGACTTGACCTGACTTGACCTGAGCTGACTTGACTTGACCTGACATGACCTGACTTGACCTGACCTGACTTGACCTGACTGGACCTGACTTGACCTGACTTGACCTGACTTGATCTGACTTGACCTGACCTGACTTGACTTGACATGACTTGACCTGACCTGCCTTGACTTGACCAGACTTGACCTGACCTGCCTTGACTTGACCTGACTTGACCTGACCTGACTTGACTTGACCTGACTTGACTTGACCTGACTTAACCTGACTTGACCTGACTAGACCTGACCTAACTTGACCTGACTTAACCTGACCTGACTTGACCTGACTTGACCTGACTTGACCTGATCTGACTTCACCTGACTGGACCTGACTTGACCTAACTTGACCTGCCTTGACATGACTTGAACTGACCTTCCTTGACTTGACCTGACTTGACCTGACTTGACCTGCCTTGACATGACTTGACCTGACCTGCCTTGACTTGACCTGACTTGACCTGACCTGACCTGACTTGACCTGTCTTGACCTGACCTGACTTCACTTGACCTGACATGACCTGACTTGACCTGACCTGACTTGACCTGACTGGACCTGACTTGACCTGACTAGATCTGCCTTGACCTGACTTGAACTGACCTGACTTGACTTGACGTGACTTGACCTGCCTTGACTTGACCTGACTTGACCTGCATTGAAATGACTTGACCTGACTTGACCTGACTTTACCTGCCTTGACATGACTTGACCTGACCTGACTTGACCTGACTTGACTTGACCTGACTTGACTTTACCTGGCTTGACCTGCCTTGACATGACTTGACCTGACTTGACCTGACTTGACCTGCCTTGACATGACTTGACCTGACCTGACTTGACCTGACTTGACTTGACCTGACTTGACTTTACCTGGCTTGACCTGCATTGACATGACTTGACCTGACCTGACTTGACCTGCCTTGACCTGACTTGACATGACTTGACCTGACTTGACCTGACCTGACTTGACTTGACCTGACATGACCCGACTTGACCTGCCTTGACAAGTGTCTTGACCTGACTTGACCTGATTTGACTTGACCTGACCTGACCTGATTTGAACTGACATGACTTGACCTGACTTGACTTGACCTGACCTGACCTGACCTGCCTTGACAAGTGTCTTGACCTGACTTGACCTGACTTGACCTGACTTGACATGCCTTGACATGACTTGACCTGACCTGTCTCGACTTGACCTGACTTGACCTGACCTGACCTGACTCGACCTGACTTGACCTGAGCTGACTTGACCTGACTTGACCTGACTGGACCTGACATGACCTGACTTGACCTTACCTGACTTGACCTGACCTGACTTGACTTGACATGACTTGACCTGACCTGCCTTGACTTGACCTGACTTGAACTGACCTGACTTGACTTGACGTGACTTGACCTGCCTTGACTTGACCTGACTTGACCTGCATTGAAATGACTTGACCTGACTTGACCTGACTTGACCTGCCTTGACATGACTTGACCTGACCTGACTTGACCTGACTTGACTTGACCTGACTTGACTTTACCTGGCTTGAACTGCCTTGACATGACTTGACCTGACTTGACCTGAGCTGACTTGACCTGACTTGACCTGACTGGACCTGACATGACCTGACTTGACCTTACCTGACTTGACCTGACCTGACTTGACTTGACATGACTTGACCTGACCTGCCTTGACTTGACCTGACTTGAACTGACCTGACTTGACTTGACGTGACTTGACCTGCCTTGACTTGACCTGACTTGACCTGCATTGAAATGACTTGACCTGACTTGACCTGACTTTACCTGCCTTGACATGACTTGACCTGACCTGACTTGACCTGACTTGACTTGACCTGACTTGACTTTACCTAGCTTGACCTGCATTGACATGACTTGACCTGACCTGACCTGACTTGTCATGACTTGACCTGATCTGCCTTGACTTGATCTGACATGACCTGACTTGACCTTACCTGACTTGACCTGACCTGACCTGACTTGACCTGACTTGACTTGACCTGTCTTGACCTGACTTGACATGACTTGACCTGACTTGACCTGACCTGACTTGACTTGACCTGACATGACCCGACTTGACCTGCCTTGACAAGTGTCTTGACCTAACTTGACCTGATTTGACTTGACCTGACCTGACCTGATTTGAACTGACCTGACTTGACCTGACTTGACTTGACCTGACTTGACCTGACCTGACTTGACCTGACTTGACCTGACCTGACTTGAACTGACTTGACATGACTTGACTTGACCTGACTTGACCTGACATGACCTAACCAGACTTGACTTGACCTGACTTGACCTGACTTGACTTGACCTAATTTAACCTTACCTAACCTGACTTGACCTTACTTGACCTGACCTGACCTGAACTGCCTTGACTTGACCTGACTTGACTTGACCCAATTTGACCTTACCTAACCTGACTTGACCTGACTTGACCGACTTGACTTGACCTGACTTGACCTGACTTGACTTGACTTGACCTGACTTGACCTGCCTTGACTTAACCTGACTTGACCTGACTTGACCTGAGATGACTTGACCTGACCTTACCTGACCAGAACTGCCTTGACTTGACCTGACTTGACTTGACCTAATTTGACCTTACCTAACCTGATTTGACCTGACTTGACCTGACTTTACTGACCTGACTTGACCTGACCTGACCTGACTTGACCTAAATTGACATGTCTTGACCTGACCTGACCTTACTTGACTTGTCCTGACTTGACCTGACTTTACTGACCGGACTTGACCTGACCTGACCTGCCTTGACAAGTGTCTTGACCTGACTTGACCTGACCTGACCTGACTTGATCTGACCTGACTTGACATAATTTGACCTTACCTAACCTGATTTGACCTGACTTGACCTGACTTTACTGACCTGACTTGACCTGACTTGACTTAACATGACATGACCTGACCTAACTTGACCTGACTTGACCTGACTGGAGTTGACCTGACTTGACCTGATTTGACTTGACCTGACTTGACGAGACCTGACTTGACTTGACCTGACATGAACTGACTTGACCTTACCTGACTTGACCTGACCTGACCTGACTTGACCTGACTTGACCTGAGCTGACTTGACTTGACCTGACATGACCTGACTTGACCTGACTTGACCTGCCTTGACATGACTTGACCTGACCTGCCTTGACTTGATCTGAATAAAGTTGACCTGACTTGACCTGACCTGACTTGACCTGACCTGACCTGACCAGAACTGCCTTGACTTGACCTGACTTGACTTGACCTAATTTGACCTTACCTAACCTGACTTGACCTGACTTGACCTCACTTGACTTGACCTGACTTGACCTGACATGACCTAACCAGACTTGACTTGACCTGACTTGACCTGACCTGATTGACCTGACTTGACCTGACTTGACTTGACTTGACCTGACTTGACCTGACCTGACTTGACTTGAACTAACATGACCTGACTTGACCTGACCTGACTTGACCTGACTGGATCTGACCTGACTTGACTTGACCTGACATGACCTGACTTGACCTGTCCTGACTTGACCTGACTGGACCTGACTTGATCTGACTTGACCTGACTTGACCTGACTTGAACTGACCTGACTTGACTTGACATGACTTGACCTGACCTGCCTTGACTTGACCAGACTTGACCTGACCTGCCTTGACTTGACCTGACTTGACCTGACCTGACTTGACTTGACCTGACTTGACTTGACCTGACTTGACCTGACTTGACCTGACTAGACCTGACCTAACTTGACCTGACTTGACCTGACCTGACTTGACCTAACTTGACCTGACTTGACCTGACCTGACTTCACCTGACTGGACCTGACTTGACCTAACTTGACCTGCCTTGACATGACTTGAACTGACCTTCCTTGACTTGACCTGACTTGACCTGACTTGACCTGCCTTGACATGACTTGACCTGACCTGCCTTGACTAGACCTGACTTGACCTGACCTGACCTGACTTGACCTGTCTTGACCTGACCTGACTTCACTTGACCTGACATGACATGACTTGACCTGACTAGATCTGCCTTGACCTGACTTGACCTGACCTGACTTGTCATGACTTGACCTGATTTGACCTGACTTGACCTGACTTTACTGACCTGACTTGACCTGACCTGACCTGACTTGACCTGCCTTGACATGTCTTGACCTGACCTGACCTTACTTGACTTGTCCTGACTTGACCTGACTTTACTGACCGGACTTGACCTGACCTGACCTGACTTGATCTGACCTGACTTGACCTAATTTGACCTTACCTAACCTGATTTGACCTGACTTGACCTGACTTTACTGACCTGACTTGACCTGACTTGACTTAACATGACATGACCTGACCTAACTTGACCTGACTTGAGCTGACTGGAATTGACCTGACTTGACCTGATTTGACTTGACCTGACTTGACATGACTTGACCTGACTTGACCAGACCTGACTTGACTTGACCTGACATGAACTGACTTGACCTTACCTGACTTGACCTGGCCTGACCTGACTTGACCTGACTTGACCTGAGCTGACTTGACTTGACCTGACATGACCTGACTTGACCTGAACTGACTTGACCTGACTGGACCTGACTTGACCTGACTTGACCTGACTTGACCTGACTTGACCTGACCTGACTTGACTTGACATGACTTGACCTGACCTGCCTTGACTTGACCAGACTTGACCTGACCTGCCTTGACTTGACCTGACTTGACCTGACCTGACTTGACTTGACCTGACTTGACTTGACCTGACTTGACCTGACTTGACCTGACTAGACCTGACCTAACTTGACCTGACTTAACCTGACCTGACTTGACCTGACTTGACCTGACTTGACCTGATCTGACTTCACCTGACTGGACCTGACTTGACCTAACTTGACCTGCCTTGACATGACTTGAACTGACCTTCCTTGACTTGACCTGACTTGACCTGACTTGACCTGCCTTGACATGACTTGACCTGACCTGTCTTGACTTGACCTGACTTGACCTGACCTGACCTGACTTGACCTGTCTTGACCTGACCTGACTTCACTTGACCTGACATGACCTGACTTGACCTGACCTGACTTGACCTGACCTGCCTTGAGTTGACCTGACTTGACCTGACTTGACCTGACCTGACTTCACTTCACCTCACTTAACCTGATTTGACCTGACCTGACCTGAACTGACCTGACCTGATTTGAACTGACCTGACTTGACCTGACTTGACTTGACCTGACTTGACCTGACCTGACTTGACCTGACTTGACCTGACCTGACTTGACCTGACTTGACATGACTTGACTTGACCTGACTTGACCTGACATGACCTAACCAGACTTGACTTGACCTGACTTGACCTGACTTGACTTGACCTAATTTGACCTTACCTAACCTGACTTGACCTGACTTGACCTGACCTGACCTGAACTGCCTTGACTTGACCTGACTTGACTTGACCCAATTTGACCTTACCTAACCTGACTTGACCTGACTTGACCGACTTGACTTGACCTGACTTGACCTGACTTGACTTGACTTGACCTGACTTGACCTGCCTTGACTTAACCTGACTTGACCTGACTTGACCTGAGATGACTTGACCTGACCTTACCTGACCAGAACTGCCTTGACTTGACCTGACTTGACTTGACCTAATTTGACCTTACCTAACCTGATTTGACCTGACTTGACCTGACTTTACTGACCTGACTTGACCTGACCTGACCTGACTTGACCTAAATTGACATGTCTTGACCTGACCTGACTTGACCTGACTTGACCTGACTTGACCTGACTAGACCTGACCTAACTTGACCTGACTTAACCTGACCTGACTTGACCTGACTTGACCTGACTTGACCTGATCTGACTTCACCTGACTGGACCTGACTTGACCTAACTTGACCTGCCTTGACATGACTTGAACTGACCTTCCTTGACTTGACCTGACTTGACCTGACTTGACCTGCCTTGACATGACTTGACCTGACCTGTCTTGACTTGACCTGACTTGACCTGACCTGACCTGACTTGACCTGTCTTGACCTGACCTGACTTCACTTGACCTGACATGACCTGACTTGACCTGACCTGACTTGACCTGACTGGACCTGACTTGACCTGACTAGATCTGCCTTGACCTGACTTGACCTGACCTGCCTTGAGTTGACCTGACTTGACCTGACTTGACCTGACCTGACTTCACTTCACCTCACTTAACCTGATTTGACCTGACCTGACCTGAACTGACCTGACCTGATTTGAACTGACCTGACTTGACCTGACTTGACTTGACCTGACTTGACCTGACCTGACTTGACCTGACTTGACCTGACCTGACTTGACCTGACTTGACATGACTTGACTTGACCTGACTTGACCTGACATGACCTAACCAGACTTGACTTGACCTGACTTGACCTGACTTGACTTGACCTAATTTGACCTTACCTAACCTGACTTGACCTGACTTGACCTGACCTGACCTGAACTGCCTTGACTTGACCTGACTTGACTTGACCCAATTTGACCTTACCTAACCTGACTTGACCTGACTTGACCGACTTGACTTGACCTGACTTGACCTGACTTGACTTGACTTGACCTGACTTGACCTGCCTTGACTTAACCTGACTTGACCTGACTTGACCTGAGATGACTTGACCTGACCTTACCTGACCAGAACTGCCTTGACTTGACCTGACTTGACTTGACCTAATTTGACCTTACCTAACCTGATTTGACCTGACTTGACCTGACTTTACTGACCTGACTTGACCTGACCTGACCTGACTTGACCTAAATTGACATGTCTTGACCTGACCTGACCTTACTTGACTTGTCCTGACTTGACCTGACTTTACTGACCGGACTTGACCTGACCTGACCTGCCTTGACAAGTGTCTTGACCTGACTTGACCTGACCTGACCTGACTTGATCTGACCTGACTTGACCTAATTTGACCTTACCTAACCTGATTTGACCTGACTTGACCTGACTTTACTGACCTGACTTGACCTGACTTGACTTAACATGACATGACCTGACCTAACTTGACCTGACTTGACCTGACTGGAGTTGACCTGACTTGACCTGATTTGACTTGACCTGACTTGACATGACTTGACCTGACTTGACGAGACCTGACTTGACTTGACCTGACATGAACTGACTTGACCTTACCTGACTTGACCTGACCTGACCTGACTTGACCTGACATGACCTAACCAGACTTGACTTGACCTGACTTGACCTGACCTGATTGACCTGACTTGACCTGACCTGACTTGACTTGACCTGACTTGACCTGACCTGACTTGACTTGAACTAACATGACCTGACTTGACCTGACCTGACTTGACCTGACTGGATCTGACCTGACTTGACTTGACCTGACATGACCTGACTTGACCTGTCCTGACTTGACCTGACTGGACCTGACTTGATCTGACTTGACCTGACTTGACCTGACTTGAACTGACCTGACTTGACTTGACATGACTTGACCTGACCTGCCTTGACTTGACCAGACTTGACCTGACCTGCCTTGACTTGACCTGACTTGACCTGACCTGACTTGACTTGACCTGACTTGACTTGACCTGACTTGACCTGACTTGACCTGACTAGACCTGACCTAACTTGACCTGACTTGACCTGACCTGACTTGACCTAACTTGACCTGACTTGACCTGACCTGACTTCACCTGACTGGACCTGACTTGACCTAACTTGACCTGCCTTGACATGACTTGAACTGACCTTCCTTGACTTGACCTGACTTGACCTGACTTGACCTGCCTTGACATGACTTGACCTGACCTGCCTTGACTTGACCTGACTTGACCTGACCTGACCTGACTTGACCTGTCTTGACCTGACCTGACTTCACTTGACCTGACATGACATGACTTGACCTGACTAGATCTGCCTTGACCTGACTTGACCTGACCTGACTTGTCATGACTTGACCTGATTTGACCTGACTTGACCTGACTTTACTGACCTGACTTGACCTGACCTGACCTGACTTGACCTGCCTTGACATGTCTTGACCTGACCTGACCTTACTTGACTTGTCCTGACTTGACCTGACTTTACTGACCGGACTTGACCTGACCTGACCTGACTTAATCTGACCTGACTTGACCTAATTTGACCTTACCTAACCTGATTTGACCTGACTTGACCTGACTTTACTGACCTGACTTGACCTGACTTGACTTAACATGACATGACCTGACCTAACTTGACCTGACTTGAGCTGACTGGAATTGACCTGACTTGACCTGATTTGACTTGACCTGACTTGACATGACTTGACCTGACTTGACCAGACCTGACTTGACTTGACCTGACATGAACTGACTTGACCTTACCTGACTTGACCTGGCCTGACCTGACTTGACCTGACTTGACCTGAGCTGACTTGACTTGACCTGACATGACCTGACTTGACCTGACCTGACTTGACCTGACTGGACCTGACCTAACTTGACCTGACTTAACCTGACCTGACTTGACCTGACTTGACCTGACTTGACCTGATCTGACTTCACCTGACTGGACCTGACTTGACCTAACTTGACCTGCCTTGACATGACTTGAACTGACCTTCCTTGACTTGACCTGACTTGACCTGACTTGACCTGCCTTGACCTGACTTGACCTGACTTGACCTGACCTGACTTGACTTGACATGACTTGACCTGACCTGCCTTGACTTGACCAGACTTGACCTGACCTGCCTTGACTTGACCTGACTTGACCTGACCTGACTTGACTTGACCTGACTTGACTTGACCTGACTTAACCTGACTTGACCTGACTAGACCTGACCTAACTTGACCTGACTTAACCTGACCTGACTTGACCTGACTTGACCTGACTTGACCTGATCTGACTTCACCTGACTGGACCTGACTTGACCTAACTTGACCTGCCTTGACATGACTTGAACTGACCTTCCTTGACTTGACCTGACTTGACCTGACTTGACCTGCCTTGACCTGACTTGACCTGACTTGACCTGACCTGACTTGACTTGACATGACTTGACCTGACCTGACTTGACTTGACATGACTTGACCTGACCTGCCTTGACTTGACCAGACTTGACCTGACCTGCCTTGACTTGACCTGACTTGACCTGACCTGACTTGACTTGACCTGACTTGACTTGACCTGACTTAACCTGACTTGACCTGACTTGACCTGACCTGACTTGACCTGACTTGACCTGACCTGACTTGACCTGACTTGACATGACTTGACTTGACCTGACTTGACCTGACATGACCTAACCAGACTTGACTTGACCTGACTTGACCTGACTTGACTTGACCTAATTTGACCTTACCTAACCTGACTTGACCTGACTTGACCTGACCTGACCTGAACTGCCTTGACTTGACCTGACTTGACTTGACCCAATTTGACCTTACCTAACCTGACTTGACCTGACTTGACCGACTTGACTTGACCTGACTTGACCTGACTTGACTTGACTTGACCTGACTTGACCTGCCTTGACTTAACCTGACTTGACCTGACTTGACCTGAGATGACTTGACCTGACCTTACCTGACCAGAACTGCCTTGACTTGACCTGACTTGACTTGACCTAATTTGACCTTACCTAACCTGATTTGACCTGACTTGACCTGACTTTACTGACCTGACTTGACCTGACCTGACCTGACTTGACCTAAATTGACATGTCTTGACCTGACCTGACCTTACTTGACTTGTCCTGACTTGACCTGACTTTACTGACCGGACTTGACCTGACCTGACCTGCCTTGACAAGTGTCTTGACCTGACTTGACCTGACCTGACCTGACTTGATCTGACCTGACTTGACCTAATTTGACCTTACCTAACCTGATTTGACCTGACTTGACCTGACTTTACTGACCTGACTTGACCTGACTTGACTTAACATGACATGACCTGACCTAACTTGACCTGACTTGACCTGACTGGAGTTGACCTGACTTGACCTGATTTGACTTGACCTGACTTGACATGACTTGACCTGACTTGACGAGACCTGACTTGACTTGACCTGACATGAACTGACTTGACCTTACCTGACTTGACCTGACCTGACCTGACTTGACCTGACATGACCTAACCAGACTTGACTTGACCTGACTTGACCTGACCTGATTGACCTGACTTGACCTGACCTGACTTGACTTGACCTGACTTGACCTGACCTGACTTGACTTGAACTAACATGACCTGACTTGACCTGACCTGACTTGACCTGACTGGATCTGACCTGACTTGACTTGACCTGACATGACCTGACTTGACCTGTCCTGACTTGACCTGACTGGACCTGACTTGATCTGACTTGACCTGACTTGACCTGACTTGAACTGACCTGACTTGACTTGACATGACTTGACCTGACCTGCCTTGACTTGACCAGACTTGACCTGACCTGCCTTGACTTGACCTGACTTGACCTGACCTGACTTGACTTGACCTGACTTGACTTGACCTGACTTGACCTGACTTGACCTGACTAGACCTGACCTAACTTGACCTGACTTGACCTGACCTGACTTGACCTAACTTGACCTGACTTGACCTGACCTGACTTCACCTGACTGGACCTGACTTGACCTAACTTGACCTGCCTTGACATGACTTGAACTGACCTTCCTTGACTTGACCTGACTTGACCTGACTTGACCTGCCTTGACATGACTTGACCTGACCTGCCTTGACTTGACCTGACTTGACCTGACCTGACCTGACTTGACCTGTCTTGACCTGACCTGACTTCACTTGACCTGACATGACATGACTTGACCTGACTAGATCTGCCTTGACCTGACTTGACCTGACCTGACTTGTCATGACTTGACCTGATTTGACCTGACTTGACCTGACTTTACTGACCTGACTTGACCTGACCTGACCTGACTTGACCTGCCTTGACATGTCTTGACCTGACCTGACCTTACTTGACTTGTCCTGACTTGACCTGACTTTACTGACCGGACTTGACCTGACCTGACCTGACTTAATCTGACCTGACTTGACCTAATTTGACCTTACCTAACCTGATTTGACCTGACTTGACCTGACTTTACTGACCTGACTTGACCTGACTTGACTTAACATGACATGACCTGACCTAACTTGACCTGACTTGAGCTGACTGGAATTGACCTGACTTGACCTGATTTGACTTGACCTGACTTGACATGACTTGACCTGACTTGACCAGACCTGACTTGACTTGACCTGACATGAACTGACTTGACCTTACCTGACTTGACCTGGCCTGACCTGACTTGACCTGACTTGACCTGAGCTGACTTGACTTGACCTGACATGACCTGACTTGACCTGACCTGACTTGACCTGACTGGACCTGACCTAACTTGACCTGACTTAACCTGACCTGACTTGACCTGACTTGACCTGACTTGACCTGATCTGACTTCACCTGACTGGACCTGACTTGACCTAACTTGACCTGCCTTGACATGACTTGAACTGACCTTCCTTGACTTGACCTGACTTGACCTGACTTGACCTGCCTTGACCTGACTTGACCTGACTTGACCTGACCTGACTTGACTTGACATGACTTGACCTGACCTGCCTTGACTTGACCAGACTTGACCTGACCTGCCTTGACTTGACCTGACTTGACCTGACCTGACTTGAATTGACCTGACTTGACTTGACCTGACTTAACCTGACTTGACCTGACTAGACCTGACCTAACTTGACCTGACTTAACCTGACCTGACTTGACCTGACTTGACCTGACTTGACCTGATCTGACTTCACCTGACTGGACCTGACTTGACCTAACTTGACCTGCCTTGACATGACTTGAACTGACCTTCCTTGACTTGACCTGACTTGACCTGACTTGACCTGTCTTGACCTGACCTGACTTCACTTGACCTGACATGACCTGACTTGACCTGACCTGACTTGACCTGACTGGACCTGACTTGACCTGACTAGATCTGCCTTGACCTGACTTGACCTGACCTGCCTTGAGTTGACCTGACTTGACCTGACTTGACCTGACCTGACTTCACTTCACCTCACTTAACCTGATTTGACCTGACCTGACCTGAACTGACCTGACCTGACCTGACCAGAACTGCCTTGACTTGACCTGACTTGACTTGACCTAATTTGACCTTACCTAACCTGACTTGACCTGACTTGACCTGACTTGACTTGACCTGACTTGACCTGACATGACCTAACCAGACTCGACTTGACCTGACTTGACCTTACCTGATTGACCTGACTTGACCTGACCTGACTTGACTTGACCTGACTTTACTACCGGACTTGACCTGACCTGACCTGCCTTGACAAGTGTCTTGACCTGACTTGACCTGACTTGACCTGACTTGACCTGACTTGACCTGACTTGACATGCCTTGACATGACTTGACCTGACCTGTCTTGACTTGACCTGACTTGACCTGACCTGACATGACCTGACTTGACCTGTCCTGACTTGACCTGACTGGACCTGACTTGATCTGACTTGACCTGACTTGACCTGACTTGAACTGACCTGACTTGACTTGACATGACTTGACCTGACCTGCCTTGACTTGACCAGACTTGACCTGACCTGCCTTGACTTGACCTGACTTGACCTGACCTGACTTGACTTGACCTGACTTGACTTGACCTGACTTGACCTGACTTGACCTGACTAGACCTGACCTAACTTGACCTGACTTGACCTGACCTGACTTGACCTAACTTGACCTGACTTGACCTGACCTGACTTCACCTGACTGGACCTGACTTGACCTAACTTGACCTGCCTTGACATGACTTGAACTGACCTTCCTTGACTTGACCTGACTTGACCTGACTTGACCTGCCTTGACATGACTTGACCTGACCTGCCTTGACTTGACCTGACTTGACCTGACCTGACCTGACTTGACCTGTCTTGACCTGACCTGACTTCACTTGACCTGACATGACATGACTTGACCTGACTAGATCTGCCTTGACCTGACTTGACCTGACCTGACTTGTCATGACTTGACCTGATTTGACCTGACTTGACCTGACTTTACTGACCTGACTTGACCTGACCTGACCTGACTTGACCTGCCTTGACATGTCTTGACCTGACCTGACCTTACTTGACTTGTCCTGACTTGACCTGACTTTACTGACCGGACTTGACCTGACCTGACCTGACTTAATCTGACCTGACTTGACCTAATTTGACCTTACCTAACCTGATTTGACCTGACTTGACCTGACTTTACTGACCTGACTTGACCTGACTTGACTTAACATGACATGACCTGACCTAACTTGACCTGACTTGAGCTGACTGGAATTGACCTGACTTGACCTGATTTGACTTGACCTGACTTGACATGACTTGACCTGACTTGACCAGACCTGACTTGACTTGACCTGACATGAACTGACTTGACCTTACCTGACTTGACCTGGCCTGACCTGACTTGACCTGACTTGACCTGAGCTGACTTGACTTGACCTGACATGACCTGACTTGACCTGACCTGACTTGACCTGACTGGACCTGACCTAACTTGACCTGACTTAACCTGACCTGACTTGACCTGACTTGACCTGACTTGACCTGATCTGACTTCACCTGACTGGACCTGACTTGACCTAACTTGACCTGCCTTGACATGACTTGAACTGACCTTCCTTGACTTGACCTGACTTGACCTGACTTGACCTGCCTTGACCTGACTTGACCTGACTTGACCTGACCTGACTTGACTTGACATGACTTGACCTGACCTGCCTTGACTTGACCAGACTTGACCTGACCTGCCTTGACTTGACCTGACTTGACCTGACCTGACTTGACTTGACCTGACTTGACTTGACCTGACTTAACCTGACTTGACCTGACTAGACCTGACCTAACTTGACCTGACTTAACCTGACCTGACTTGACCTGACTTGACCTGACTTGACCTGATCTGACTTCACCTGACTGGACCTGACTTGACCTAACTTGACCTGCCTTGACATGACTTGAACTGACCTTCCTTGACTTGACCTGACTTGACCTGACTTGACCTGCCTTGACCTGACTTGACCTGACTTGACCTGACCTGACTTGACTTGACATGACTTGACCTGACCTGACTTGACTTGACATGACTTGACCTGACCTGCCTTGACTTGACCAGACTTGACCTGACCTGCCTTGACTTGACCTGACTTGACCTGACCTGACTTGACTTGACCTGACTTGACTTGACCTGACTTAACCTGACTTGACCTGACTTGACCTGACCTGACTTGACCTGACTTGACCTGACCTGACTTGACCTGACTTGACATGACTTGACTTGACCTGACTTGACCTGACATGACCTAACCAGACTTGACTTGACCTGACTTGACCTGACTTGACTTGACCTAATTTGACCTTACCTAACCTGACTTGACCTGACTTGACCTGACCTGACCTGAACTGCCTTGACTTGACCTGACTTGACTTGACCCAATTTGACCTTACCTAACCTGACTTGACCTGACTTGACCGACTTGACTTGACCTGACTTGACCTGACTTGACTTGACTTGACCTGACTTGACCTGCCTTGACTTAACCTGACTTGATCTGACTTGACCTGACTTGACCTGACTTGAACTGACCTGACTTGACTTGACATGACTTGACCTGACCTGCCTTGACTTGACCAGACTTGACCTGACCTGCCTTGACTTGACCTGACTTGACCTGACCTGACTTGACTTGACCTGACTTGACTTGACCTGACTTGACCTGACTTGACCTGACTAGACCTGACCTAACTTGACCTGACTTGACCTGACCTGACTTGACCTAACTTGACCTGACTTGACCTGACCTGACTTCACCTGACTGGACCTGACTTGACCTAACTTGACCTGCCTTGACATGACTTGAACTGACCTTCCTTGACTTGACCTGACTTGACCTGACTTGACCTGCCTTGACATGACT
>JAZKLR010001019.1:0-22596 GCA_037103525.1 Ganaspis brasiliensis
ATGGTTTTTGATGTTTAATTAGTTGTTAATTTTGATGGTTTAGGGAGGGGATGATCTTTAATGCCTAATTAGGTGTTAATTTGGAGGTTCCATACGAGGGGAGTAGTGTTTAATGCTTAATTAGTTGTTAATTTTGATGGTTTAGGGAGGGGATGATCTTTAATGCCTAATTAGGTGTTAATTTGGAGGTTCTACGAGGGGAGTAGTGTTTAATGCCTAATTAGTTGTTAATTTTGATGGTTTAGGGAGGGGATGATCTTTAATGCCTAATTAGGTGTTAATTTGGAGGTTCTACGAGGGGAGTAGTGTTTAATGCCTAATTAGTTGTTAATTTTGATGGTTTAGGGAGGGGATGATCTTTAATGCCTAATTAGGTGTTAATTTGGAGGTTCTACGAGGGGAGTAGTGTTTAATGCCTAATTAGTTGTTAATTTTGATGGTTTAGGGAGGGGATGATCTTTAATGCCTAATTAGGTGTTAATTTGGAGGTTCTACGAGGGGAGTAGTGTTTAATGCCTAATTAGTTGTTAATTTTGATGGTTTAGGGAGGGGATGATCTTTAATGCCTAATTAGGTGTTAATTTGGAGGTTCTACGAGGGGAGTAGTGTTTAATGCCTAATTAGTTGTTAATTTTGATGGTTTAGGGAGGGGATGATCTTTAATGCCTAATTAGGTGTTAATTTGGAGGTTCTACGAGGGGAGTAGTGTTTAATGCCTAATTAGTTGTTAATTTTGATGGTTTAGGGAGGGGATGATCTTTAATGCCTAATTAGGTGTTAATTTGGAGGTTCTACGAGGGGAGTAGTGTTTAATGCCTAATTAGTTGTTAATTTTGATGGTTTAGGGAGGGGATGATCTTTAATGCCTAATTAGGTGTTAATTTGGAGGTTCTACGAGGGGAGTAGTGTTTAATGCCTAATTAGTTGTTAATTTTGATGGTTTAGGGAGGGGATGATCTTTAATGCCTAATTAGGTGTTAATTTGGAGGTTCTACGAGGGGAGTAGTGTTTAATGCCTAATTAGTTGTTAATTTTGATGGTTTAGGGAGGGGATGATCTTTAATGCCTAATTAGGTGTTAATTTGGAGGTTCTACGAGGGGAGTAGTGTTTAATGCCTAATTAGTTGTTAATTTTGATGGTTTAGGGAGGGGATGATCTTTAATGCCTAATTAGGTGTTAATTTGAGGTTCTACGAGGGGAGTAGTGTTTAATGCCTAATTAGTTGTTAATTTTGATGGTTTAGGGAGGGGATGATCTTTAATGCCTAATTAGGTGTTAATTTGGAGGTTCTACGAGGGGAGTAGTGTTTAATGCCTAATTAGTTGTTAATTTTGATGGTTTAGGGAGGGGATGATCTTTAATGCCTAATTAGGTGTTAATTTGGAGGTTCTACGAGGGGAGTAGTGTTTAATGCCTAATTAGTTGTTAATTTTGATGGTTTAGGGAGGGGATGATCTTTAATGCCTAATTAGGTGTTAATTTGGAGGTTCTACGAGGGGAGTAGTGTTTAATGCCTAATTAGTTGTTAATTTTGATGGTTTAGGGAGGGGATGATCTTTAATGCCTAATTAGGTGTTAATTTGGAGGTTCTACGAGGGGAGTAGTGTTTAATGCCTAATTAGTTGTTAATTTTGATGGTTTAGGGAGGGGATGATCTTTAATGCCTAATTAGATGTTAATTTAGCTGTTTTAGAAGGGGAGTGGTTTTTGATGTTTAATTAGAGGTTAATTTAGCTGTTTTAGAAAGGGGATGGTTTTTGATGTTTAATTAGAGGTTAATTTAGCTGTTTTAGAAAGGGGATGGTTTTTTGATGTTTAATTAGAGGTTAATTTAGCTGTTTTAGAAAGGGGATGGTTTTTGATGTTTAATTAGAGGTTAATTTAGCTGTTTTAGAAAGGGGATGGTTTTTGATGTTTAATTAGAGGTTAATTTAGCTGTTTTAGAAGGGGATGGTTTTTGATGTTTAATTAGAGGTTAATTTAGCTGTTTTAGAAAGGGGATGGTTTTTGATGTTTAATTAGAGGTTAATTTAGCTGTTTTAGAAAGGGGATGGTTTTTGATGTTTAATTAGAGGTTAATTTAGCTGTTTTAGAAAGGGGATGGTTTTTGATGTTTAATTAGAGGTTAATTTAGCTGTTTTAGAAAGGGGATGGTTTTTGATGTTTAATTAGAGGTTAATTTAGCTGTTTTAGAAAGGGGATGGTTTTTGATGTTTAATTAGGTGTTAATTTTACTGTTTTAGAAAGGGGATGGTTTTTGATGTTTAATTAGAGGTTAATTTAGCTGTTTTAGAAAGGGGATGGTTTTTGATGTTTAATTAGAGGTTAATTTAGCTGTTTTAGAAAGGGGATGGTTTTTGATGTTTAATTAGAGGTTAATTTAGCTGTTTTAGAAAGGGGATGGTTTTTGATGTTTAATTAGAGGTTAATTTAGCTGTTTTAGAAAGGGGATGGTTTTTGATGTTTAATTAGAGGTTAATTTAGCTGTTTTAGAAAGGGGATGGTTTTTGATGTTTAATTAGGTGTTAATTTTACTGTTTTAGGAAGGGGATGGTTTTTGATGTGTAATTAGGTATTAATTTAGGTGTTTTAGGGAGGGGATGTTTTTCGATGTCTAATTAGGTGTTAAATGTGGTGTCTAGGATGGGGGGTGTGTTTTGATGTGTAATTGGGTGTTAAATGTGGTGCTCTACGTAGGGGGTGTGTTTTGATGTGTAATTAGGTATTAATTTAGGTGTTTTAGGGAGGGGATGTTTTTCGATGTCTAATTAGGTGTTAAATGTGGTGTCTAGGATGGGGGGTGTGTTTTGATGTGTAATTAGGTGTTAAATGTGGTGTCTAGGATGGGGGGTGTGTTTTGATGTGTAATTAGGTATTAATTTAGGTGTTTTAGGGAGGGGATGTTTTTCGATGTCTAATTAGGTGTTAAATGTGGTGCTCTACGTAGGGGGTGTGTTTTGATGTGTAATTAGGTATTAATTTAGGTGTTTTAGGTGGGGGATGGTTTTTGATGTGTAATTAGGTGTTAAATGTGGTGTCTAGGATGGGGGGTGTGTTTTGATGTGTAATTAGGTGTTAAATGTGGTGTCTAGGATGGGGGGTGTGTTTTGATGTGTAATTAGGTGTTAAATGTGGTGCTCTACGTAGGGGGTGTTTTTCGATGTCTAATTAGGTGTTAAATGTGGTGTCTAGGATGGGGGGTGTGTTTTGATGTGTAATTAGGTGTTAAATGTGGTGCTCTACGTAGGGGGTGTGTTTCGATGTGTAATTAGGTGTTAAATGTGGTGTCTAGGATGGGGGGTGTGTTTTGATGTGTAATTAGGTGTTAAATGTGGTGCTCTACGTAGGGGGTGTGTTTTGATGTGTAATTAGGTATTAATTTAGGTGTTTTAGGGAGGGGATGTTTTTCGATGTCTAATTAGGTGTTAAATGTGGTGTCTAGGATGGGGGGTGTGTTTTGATGTGTAATTAGGTGTTAAATGTGGTGTCTAGGATGGGGGGTGTGTTTTGATGTGTAATTAGGTATTAATTTAGGTGTTTTAGGGAGGGGATGTTTTTCGATGTCTAATTAGGTGTTAAATGTGGTGCTCTACGTAGGGGGTGTGTTTTGATGTGTAATTAGGTATTAATTTAGGTGTTTTAGGTGGGGGATGGTTTTTGATGTGTAATTAGGTGTTAAATGTGGTGTCTAGGATGGGGGGTGTGTTTTGATGTGTAATTAGGTGTTAAATGTGGTGTCTAGGATGGGGGGTGTGTTTTGATGTGTAATTAGGTGTTAAATGTGGTGCTCTACGTAGGGGGTGTTTTTCGATGTCTAATTAGGTGTTAAATGTGGTGTCTAGGATGGGGGGTGTGTTTTGATGTGTAATTAGGTGTTAAATGTGGTGCTCTACGTAGGGGGTGTGGTTTCGATGTGTAATTAGGTGTTAAATGTGGTGTCTAGGATGGGGGGTGTGTTTTGATGTGTAATTAGGTGTTAAATGTGGTGCTCTACGTAGGGGGTGTGTTTTGATGTGTAATTAGGTATTAATTTAGGTGTTTTAGGGAGGGGATGTTTTTCGATGTCTAATTAGGTGTTAAATGTGGTGTCTAGGATGGGGGTGTGTTTTGATGTGTAATTAGGTGTTAAATGTGGTGCTCTACGTAGGGGGTGTGTTTTGATGTGTAATTAGGTGTTAAATGTGGTGCTCTACGTAGGGGGTGTGTTTTGATGTGTAATTAGGTATTAATTTAGGTGTTTTAGGGAGGGGATGTTTTTCGATGTCTAATTAGGTGTTAAATGTGGTGTCTAGGATGGGGGGTGTGTTTTGATGTGTAATTAGGTGTTAAATGTGGTGCTCTACGTAGGGGGTGTGTTTTGACGTGTAATTAGGTGTTAAATGTGGTGTCTAGGATGGGGGGTGTGTTTTGATGTGTAATTAGGTGTTAAATGTGGTGTCTAGGATGGGGGGTGTGTTTTGATGTGTAATTAGGTGTTAAATGTGGTGTCTAGAATGGGGGGTGTGTTTTGATGTGTAATTAGGTGTTAAATGTGGTGCTCTACGTAGGGGGTGTGTTTTGATGTGTAATTAGGTATTAATTTAGGTGTTTTAGGGAGGGGATGTTTTTCGATGTCTAATTAGGTGTTAAATGTGGTGTCTAGGATGGGGGGTGTGTTTTGATGTGTAATTAGGTATTAATTTAGGTGTTTTAGGGAGGGGATGTTTTTCGATGTGTAATTAGGTGTTAAATGTGGTGTCTAGGATGGGGGGTGTGTTTTGATGTGTAATTAGGTGTTAAATGTGGTGTCTAGGATGGGGGGTGTGTTTTGATGTGTAATTAGGTGTTAAATGTGGTGTCTAGGATGGGGGGTGTGTTTTGATGTGTAATTAGGTGTTAAATGTGGTGCTCTACGTAGGGGGTGTGTTTTGATGTGTAATTAGGTATTAATTTAGGTGTTTTAGGGAGGGGATGTTTTTCGATGTCTAATTAGGTGTTAAATGTGGTGTCTAGGATGGGGGGTGTGTTTTGATGTGTAATTAGGTGTTAAATGTGGTGCTCTACGTAGGGGGTGTGTTTTGATGTGTAATTAGGTGTTAATTTTACTGTTTTAGGAAGGGGATGGTTTTTGATGTGTAATTAGGTGTTAAATGTGGTGCTCTACGTAGGGGGTGTGTTTTGATGTGTAATTAGGTGTTAAATGTGGTGTCTAGGATGGGGGGTGTGTTTTGATGTGTAATTAGGTGTTAAATGTGGTGCTCTACGTAGGGGGTGTGTTTTGATGTGTAATTAGGTGTTAAATGTGGTGTCTAGGATGGGGGATGTTTTTCGATGTCTAATTAGGTGTTAAATGTGGTGTCTAGGATGGGGGGTGTGTTTTGATGTGTAATTAGGTATTAATTTAGGTGTTTTAGGGAGGGGATGTTTTTCGATGTCTAATTAGGTGTTAAATGTGGTGTCTAGGATGGGGGGTGTGTTTTGATGTGTAATTAGGTGTTAAATGTGGTGTCTAGGATGGGGGGTGTGTTTTGATGTGTAATTAGGTGTTAAATGTGGTGCTCTACGTAGGGGGTGTGTTTTGATGTGTAATTAGGTATTAATTTAGGTGTTTTAGGGAGGGGATGTTTTTCGATGTCTAATTAGGTGTTAAATGTGGTGTCTAGGATGGGGGGTGTGTTTTGATGTGTAATTAGGTGTTAAATGTGGTGCTCTACGTAGGGGGTGTGTTTTGACGTGTAATTAGGTGTTAAATGTGGTGTCTAGGATGGGGGGTGTGTTTTGATGTGTAATTAGGTGTTAAATGTGGTGCTCTACGTAGGGGGTGTGTTTTGATGTGTAATTAGGTATTAATTTAGGTGTTTTAGGGAGGGGATGTTTTTCGATGTCTAATTAGGTGTTAAATGTGGTGTCTAGGATGGGGGGTGTGTTTTGATGTGTAATTAGGTGTTAAATGTGGTGTCTAGGATGGGGGGTGTGTTTTGATGTGTAATTAGGTGTTAAATGTGGTGCTCTACGTAGGGGGTGTGTTTTGATGTGTAATTAGGTATTAATTTAGGTGTTTTAGGGAGGGGATGTTTTTCGATGTCTAATTAGGTGTTAAATGTGGTGTCTAGGATGGGGGGTGTGTTTTGATGTGTAATTAGGTGTTAAATGTGGTGCTCTACGTAGGGGGTGTGTTTTGATGTGTAATTAGGTATTAATTTAGGTGTTTTAGGGAGGGGATGTTTTTCGATGTCTAATTAGGTGTTAAATGTGGTGTCTAGGATGGGGGGTGTGTTTTGATGTGTAATTAGGTGTTAAATGTGGTGCTCTACGTAGGGGGTGTGTTTTGATGTGTAATTAGGTATTAATTTAGGTGTTTTAGGGAGGGGATGTTTTTCGATGTCTAATTAGGTGTTAAATGTGGTGTCTAGGATGGGGGGTGTGTTTTGATGTGTAATTAGGTGTTAAATGTGGTGCTCTACGTAGGGGGTGTGTTTTGACGTGTAATTAGGTGTTAAATGTGGTGTCTAGGATGGGGGGTGTGTTTTGATGTGTAATTAGGTGTTAAATGTGGTGCTCTACGTAGGGGGTGTGTTTTGATGTGTAATTAGGTATTAATTTAGGTGTTTTAGGGAGGGGATGTTTTTCGATGTCTAATTAGGTGTTAATTTTGGTGTTTTAGGTCGAAATCTTGATATAATTTTTTCGGGGTAGAAATCTCGATTTATTAAAAATTAAATTTTTTCGGGGTCGAAATCTTGATATAATTTTTTCGGGGTCGAAATCTTGATATACGTAAAATTAAATTTTTTCGGGGTCGAAATCTTGATATAATTTTTTCGGGGTCGAAATCTTGATATACGTAAAATACAATTTTTTCGGGGTCGAAATCTTGATATAATTTTTTCGGGGTCGAAATCTTGATATACGTAAAATACAATTTTTTCGGGGTCGAAATCTTGATATAATTTTTTCGGGGTCGAAATCTTGATATACGTAAAATTAAATTTTTTCGGGGTCGAAATCTTGATATAATTTTTTCGGGGTCGAAATCTTGATATACGTAAAATACAATTTTTTCGGGGTCGAAATCTTGATATACGTAAAATACAATTTTTTCGGGGTCGAAATCTTGATATAATTTTTTCGGGGTCGAAATCTTGATATACGTAAAATACAATTTTTTCGGGGTCGAAATCTTGATATACGTAAAATACAATTTTTTCGGGGTCGAAATCTTGATATAATTTTTTCGGGGTCGAAATCTTGATATACGTAAAATACAATTTTTTCGGGGTCGAAATCTTGATATACGTAAAATACAATTTTTTCGGGGTCGAAATCTTGATATAATTTTTTCGGGGTCGAAATCTTGATATACGTAAAATACAATTTTTTCGGGGTCGAAATCTTGATATAATTTTTTCGGGGTCGAAATCTTGATATACGTAAAATTAAATTTTTTCGGGGTCGAAATCTTGATATAATTTTTTCGGGGTCGAAATCTTGATATACGTAAAATACAATTTTTTCGGGGTCGAAATCTTGATATACGTAAAATACAATTTTTTCGGGGTCGAAATCTTGATATAATTTTTTCGGGGTCGAAATCTTGATATACGTAAAATACAATTTTTTCGGGGTCGAAATCTTGATATACGTAAAATTAAATTTTTTCGGGGTCGAAATCTTGATATAATTTTTTCGGGGTCGAAATCTTGATATACGTAAAATACAATTTTTTCGGGGTCGAAATCTTGATATACGTAAAATACAATTTTTTCGGGGTCGAAATCTTGATATAATTTTTTCGGGGTCGAAATCTTGATATACGTAAAATACAATTTTTTCGGGGTCGAAATCTTGATATACGTAAAATACAATTTTTTCGGGGTCGAAATCTTGATATAATTTTTTCGGGGTCGAAATCTTGATATACGTAAAATACAATTTTTTCGGGGTCGAAATCTTGATATAATTTTTTCGGGGTCGAAATCTTGATATACGTAAAATACAATTTTTTCGGGGTCGAAATCTTGATATACGTAAAATACAATTTTTTCGGGGTCGAAATCTTGATATAATTTTTTCGGGGTCGAAATCTTGATATACGTAAAATACAATTTTTTCGGTGTCGAAATCTTGATATACGTAAAATACAATTTTTTCGGGGTCGAAATCTTGATATAATTTTTTCGGGGTCGAAATCTTGATATACGTAAAATACAATTTTTTCGGGGTCGAAATCTTGATATAATTTTTTCGGGGTCGAAATCTTGATATACGTAAAATTAAATTTTTTCGTGGTCGAAATCTTGATATAATTTTTTCGGGGTCGAAATCTTGATATACGTAAAATACAATTTTTTCGGGGTCGAAATCTTGATATACGTAAAATACAATTTTTTCGGGGTCGAAATCTTGATATAATTTTTTCGGGGTCGAAATCTTGATATACGTAAAATACAATTTTTTCGGGGTCGAAATCTTGATATACGTAAAATACAATTTTTTCGGGGTCGAAATCTTGATATAATTTTTTCGGGGTCGAAATCTTGATATACGTAAAATACAATTTTTTCGGGGTCGAAATCTTGATATAATTTTTTCGGGGTCGAAATCTTGATATACGTAAAATACAATTTTTTCGGGGTCGAAATCTTGATATACGTAAAATACACTTTTTTCGGGGTCGAAATCTTGATATAATTTTTTCGGGGTCGAAATCTTGATATACGTAAAATACAATTTTTTCGGGGTCGAAATCTTGATATACGTAAAATACAATTTTTTCGGGGTCGAAATCTTGATATACGTAAAATTAAATTTTTTCGGGGTCGAAATCTTGATATAATTTTTTCGGGGTCGAAATCTTGATATACGTAAAATACAATTTTTTCGGGGTCGAAATCTTGATATACGTAAAATACAATTTTTTCGGGGTCGAAATCTTGATATAATTTTTTCGGGGTCGAAATCTTGATATACGTAAAATACAATTTTTTCGGGGTCGAAATCTTGATATACGTAAAATACAATTTTTTCGGGGTCGAAATCTTGATATAATTTTTTCGGGGTCGAAATCTTGATATACGTAAAATACAATTTTTTCGGGGTCGAAATCTTGATATACGTAAAATACAATTTTTTCGGGGTCGAAATCTTGATATACGTAAAATACAATTTTTTCGGGGTCGAAATCTTGATATAATTTTTTCGGGGTCGAAATCTTGATATACGTAAAATACAATTTTTTCGGGGTCGAAATCTTGATATACTTTTTTCGGGGTCGAAATCTTGATATACGTAAAATACAATTTTTTCGGGGTCGAAATCTTGATATACGTAAAATACAATTTTTTCGGGGTCGAAATCTTGATATAATTTTTTCGGGGTAGAAATCTCGATTTATTAAAAATTAAATTTTTTCGGGGTCGAAATCTTGATATAATTTTTTCGGGGTCGAAATCTTGATATACGTAAAATTAAATTTTTTCGGGGTCGAAATCTTGATATAATTTTTTCGGGGTCGAAATCTTGATATACGTAAAATACAATTTTTTCGGGGTCGAAATCTTGATATAATTTTTTCGGGGTCGAAATCTTGATATACGTAAAATACAATTTTTTCGGGGTCGAAATCTTGATATACGTAAAATACAATTTTTTCGGGGTCGAAATCTTGATATAATTTTTTCGGGGTCGAAATCTTGATATACGTAAAATACAATTTTTTCGGGGTCGAAATCTTGATATAATTTTTTCGGGGTCGAAATCTTGATATACGTAAAATACAATTTTTTCGGGGTCGAAATCTTGATATAATTTTTTCGGGGTCGAAATCTTGATATACGTAAAATACAATTTTTTCGGGGTCGAAATCTTGATATAATTTTTTTGGGGTCGAAATCTTGATATATTAAAAATTAAATTTTTTTCGGGGTCGAAATCTCGATATATTAAAATTAAATTCTTTTCGGGGTCGAAATCTCGATTTATTAAAAATTAAATTTTTTCGGGGTCGAAATCTTGATATACGTAAAATACAATTTTTTCGGGGTCGAAATCTTGATATACGTAAAATACAATTTTTTCGGGGTCGAAATCTTGATATAATTTTTTCGGGGTCGAAATCTTGATATACGTAAAATACAATTTTTTCGGGGTCGAAATCTTGATATAATTTTTTCGGGGTCGAAATCTTGATATACGTAAAATTAAATTTTTTCGGGGTCGAAATCTTGATATAATTTTTTCGGGGTCGAAATCTTGATATACGTAAAATACAATTTTTTCGGGGTCGAAATCTTGATATACATAAAATACAATTTTTTCGGGGTCAAAATCTTGATATAATTTTTTCGGGGTCGAAATCTTGATATACGTAAAATACAATTTTTTCGGGGTCGAAATCTTGATATACGTAAAATACAATTTTTTCGGGGTCGAAATCTTGATATAATTTTTTCGGGGTCGAAATCTTGATATACGTAAAATACAATTTTTTCGGGGTCGAAATCTTGATATAATTTTTTCGGGGTCGAAATCTTGATATACGTAAAATACAATTTTTTCGGGGTCGAAATCTTGATATAATTTTTTCGGGGTCGAAATCTTGATATACGTAAAATACAATTTTTTCGGGGTCGAAATCTTGATATACGTAAAATACAATTTTTTCGGGGTCGAAATCTTGATATAATTTTTTCGGGGTCGAAATCTTGATATACGTAAAATTAAATTTTTTCGGGGTCGAAATCTTGATATAATTTTTTCGGGGTCGAAATCTTGATATACGTAAAATACAATTTTTTCGGGGTCGAAATCTTGATATACGTAAAATACAATTTTTTCGGGGTCGAAATCTTGATATACGTAAAATACAATTTTTTCGGGTCGAAATCTTGATATACGTAAAATACAATTTTTTCGGGGTCGAAATCTTGATATAATTTTTTCGGGGTCGAAATCTTGATATACGTAAAATACAATTTTTTCGGGGTCGAAATCTTGATATACGTATAAATACAATTTTTTCGGGGTCGAAATCTTGATATACGTAAAATACAATTTTTTCGGGGTCGAAATCTTGATATAATTTTTTCGGGGTCGAAATCTTGATATACGTAAAATACAATTTTTTCGGGGTCGAAATCTTGATATAATTTTTTCGGGGTCGAAATCTTTATATAATTTTTTCGGGGTAGAAATCTCGATTTATTAAAAATTAAATTTTTTCGGGGTCGAAATCTTGATATAATTTTTTCGGGGTCGAAATCTTGATATACGTAAAATACAATTTTTTCGGGGTCGAAATCTTGATATAATTTTTTCGGGGTCGAAATCTTGATATACGTAAAATACAATTTTTTCGGGGTCGAAATCTTGATATAATTTTTTCGGGGTCGAAATCTTGATATACGTAAAATTAAATTTTTTCGGGGTCGAAATCTTGATATAATTTTTTCGGGGTCGAAATCTTGATATACGTAAAATACAATTTTTTCGGGGTCGAAATCTTGATATAATTTTTTCGGGGTCGAAATCTTGATATACGTAAAATTAAATTTTTTCGGGGTCGAAATCTTGATATAATTTTTTCGGGGTCGAAATCTTGATATACGTAAAATACAATTTTTTCGGGGTCGAAATCTTGATATACGTAAAATACAATTTTTTCGGGGTCGAAATCTTGATATAATTTTTTCGGGGTCGAAATCTTGATATACGTAAAATACAATTTTTTCGGGGTCGAAATCTTGATATAATTTTTTCGGGGTCGAAATCTTGATATACGTAAAATTAAATTTTTTCGGGGTCGAAATCTTGATATAATTTTTTCGGGGTCGAAATCTTGATATACGTAAAATACAATTTTTTCGGGGTCGAAATCTTGATATACGTAAAATACAATTTTTTCGGGGTCGAAATCTTGATATAATTTTTTCGGGGTCGAAATCTTGATATACGTAAAATACAATTTTTTCGGGGTCGAAATCTTGATATACGTAAAATACAATTTTTTCGGGGTCGAAATCTTGATATACGTAAAATACAATTTTTTCGGGGTCGAAATCTTGATATAATTTTTTCGGGGTCGAAATCTTGATATACGTAAAATACAATTTTTTCGGGGTCGAAATCTTGATATAATTTTTTCGGGGTCGAAATCTTGATATACGTAAAATTAAATTTTTTCGGGTCGAAATCTTGATATAATTTTTTCGGGGTCGAAATCTTGATATACGTAAAATACAATTTTTTCGGGGTCGAAATCTTGATATAATTTTTTCGGGGTCGAAATCTTGATATACGTAAAATTAAATTTTTTCGGGGTCGAAATCTTGATATAATTTTTTCGGGGTCGAAATCTTGATATACGTAAAATACAATTTTTTCGGGGTCGAAATCTTGATATACGTAAAATACAATTTTTTCGGGGTCGAAATCTTGATATACGTAAAATACAATTTTTTCGGGGTCGAAATCTTGATATAATTTTTTCGGGGTCGAAATCTTGATATACGTAAAATACAATTTTTTCGGGGTCGAAATCTTGATATAATTTTTTCGGGGTCGAAATCTTGATATACGTAAAATTAAATTTTTTCGGGGTCGAAATCTTGATATACGTAAAATACAATTTTTTCGGGGTCGAAATCTTGATATACGTAAAATACAATTTTTTCGGGGTCGAAATCTTGATATAATTTTTTCGGGGTCGAAATCTTGATATACGTAAAATACAATTTTTTCGGGGTCGAAATCTTGATATACGTAAAATACAATTTTTTCGGGGTCGAAATCTTGATATACGTAAAATACAATTTTTTCGGGGTCGAAATCTTGATATAATTTTTTCGGGGTAGAAATCTCGATTTATTAAAAATTAAATTTTTTCGGGGTCGAAATCTTGATATAATTTTTTCGGGGTCGAAATCTTGATATACGTAAAATTAAATTTTTTCGGGGTCGAAATCTTGATATAATTTTTTCGGGTCGAAATCTTGATATACGTAAAATACAATTTTTTCGGGGTCGAAATCTTGATATAATTTTTTCGGGGTCGAAATCTTGATATACGTAAAATACAATTTTTTCGGGGTCGAAATCTTGATATACGTAAAATACAATTTTTTCGGGGTCGAAATCTTGATATAATTTTTTCGGGGTCGAAATCTTGATATACGTAAAATACAATTTTTTCGGGGTCGAAATCTTGATATAATTTTTTCGGGGTCGAAATCTTGATATACGTAAAATACAATTTTTTCGGGGTCGAAATGTTGATATAATTTTTTCGGGGTCGAAATCTTGATATACGTAAAATACAATTTTTTCGGGGTCGAAATCTTGATATAATTTTTTCGGGGTCGAAATCTTGATATATTAAAAATTAAATTTTTTTCGGGGTCGAAATCTCGATATATTAAAAATTAAATTTTTTTCGGGGTCGAAATCTCGATTTATTAAAAATTAAATTTTTTCGGGGTCGAAATCTTGATATACGTAAAATACAATTTTTTCGGGGTCGAAATCTTGATATACGTAAAATACAATTTTTTCGGGGTCGAAATCTTGATATAATTTTTTCGGGGTCGAAATCTTGATATACGTAAAATACAATTTTTTCGGGGTCGAAATCTTGATATAATTTTTTCGGGGTCGAAATCTTGATATACGTAAAATGAAATTTTTTCGGGGTCGAAATCTTGATATAATTTTTTCGGGGTCGAAATCTTGATATACGTAAAATACAATTTTTTCGGGGTCGAAATCTTGATATACATAAAATACAATTTTTTCGGGGTCAAAATCTTGATATAATTTTTTCGGGGTCGAAATCTTGATATACGTAAAATACAATTTTTTCGGGGTCGAAATCTTGATATACGTAAAATACAATTTTTTCGGGGTCGAAATCTTGATATAATTTTTTCGGGGTCGAAATCTTGATATACGTAAAATACAATTTTTTCGGGGTCGAAATCTTGATATAATTTTTTCGGGGTCGAAATCTTGATATACGTAAAATACAATTTTTTCGGGGTCGAAATCTTGATATAATTTTTTCGGGGTCGAAATCTTGATATACGTAAAATACAATTTTTTCGGGGTCGAAATCTTGATATACGTAAAATACAATTTTTTCGGGGTCGAAATCTTGATATAATTTTTTCGGGGTCGAAATCTTGATATACGTAAAATTAAATTTTTTCGGGGTCGAAATCTTGATATAATTTTTTCGGGGTCGAAATCTTGATATACGTAAAATACAATTTTTTCGGGGTCGAAATCTTGATATACGTAAAATACAATTTTTTCGGGGTCGAAATCTTGATATACGTAAAATACAATTTTTTCGGGGTCGAAATCTTGATATACGTAAAATACAATTTTTTCGGGGTCGAAATCTTGATATAATTTTTTCGGGGTCGAAATCTTGATATACGTAAAATACAATTTTTTCGGGGTCGAAATCTTGATATACGTAAAATACAATTTTTTCGGGGTCGAAATCTTGATATACGTAAAATACAATTTTTTCGGGGTCGAAATCTTGATATAATTTTTTCGGGGTCGAAATCTTGATATACGTAAAATACAATTTTTTCGGGGTCGAAATCTTGATATACGTAAAATACAATTTTTTCGGGGTCGAAATCTTGATATAATTTTTTCGGGGTCGAAATCTTGATATAATTTTTTCGGGGTAGAAATCTCGATTTATTAAAAATTAAATTTTTTCGGGGTCGAAATCTTGATATAATTTTTTCGGGGTCGAAATCTTGATATAATTTTTTCGGGGTCGAAATCTTGATATACGTAAAATACAATTTTTTCGGGGTCGAAATCTTGATATAATTTTTTCGGGGTCGAAATCTTGATATACGTAAAATACAATTTTTTCGGGGTCGAAATCTTGATATAATTTTTTCGGGGTCGAAATCTTGATATACGTAAAATTAAATTTTTTCGGGGTCGAAATCTTGATATAATTTTTTCGGGGTCGAAATCTTGATATACGTAAAATACAATTTTTTCGGGGTCGAAATCTTGATATAATTTTTTCGGGGTCGAAATCTTGATATACGTAAAATTAAATTTTTTCGGGGTCGAAATCTTGATATAATTTTTTCGGGGTCGAAATCTTGATATACGTAAAATACAATTTTTTCGGGGTCGAAATCTTGATATACGTAAAATACAATTTTTTCGGGGTCGAAATCTTGATATACGTAAAATACAATTTTTTCGGGGTCGAAATCTTGATATAATTTTTTCGGGGTCGAAATCTTGATATACGTAAAATACAATTTTTTCGGGGTCGAAATCTTGATATAATTTTTTCGGGGTCGAAATCTTGATATACGTAAAATTAAATTTTTTCGGGGTCGAAATCTTGATATAATTTTTTCGGGGTCGAAATCTTGATATACGTAAAATACAATTTTTTCGGGGTCGAAATCTTGATATACGTAAAATACAATTTTTTCGGGGTCGAAATCTTGATATAATTTTTTCGGGGTCGAAATCTTGATATACGTAAAATACAATTTTTTCGGGGTCGAAATCTTGATATACGTAAAATACAATTTTTTCGGGGTCGAAATCTTGATATACGTAAAATACAATTTTTTCGGGGTCGAAATCTTGATATAATTTTTTCGGGGTCGAAATCTTGATATACGTAAAATACAATTTTTTCGGGGTCGAAATCTTGATATAATTTTTTCGGGGTCGAAATCTTGATATACGTAAAATTAAATTTTTTCGGGGTCGAAATCTTGATATAATTTTTTCGGGGTCGAAATCTTGATATACGTAAAATACAATTTTTTCGGGGTCGAAATCTTGATATAATTTTTTCGGGGTCGAAATCTTGATATACGTAAAATTAAATTTTTTCGGGGTCGAAATCTTGATATAATTTTTTCGGGGTCGAAATCTTGATATACGTAAAATACAATTTTTTCGGGGTCGAAATCTTGATATACGTAAAATACAATTTTTTCGGGGTCGAAATCTTGATATACGTAAAATACAATTTTTTCGGGGTCGAAATCTTGATATAATTTTTTCAGGGTCGAAATCTTGATATACGTAAAATACAATTTTTTCGGGGTCGAAATCTTGATATAATTTTTTCGGGGTCGAAATCTTGATATACGTAAAATTAAATTTTTTCGGGGTCGAAATCTTGATATAATTTTTTCGGGGTCGAAATCTTGATATACGTAAAATACAATTTTTTCGGGGTCGAAATCTTGATATACGTAAAATACAATTTTTTCGGGGTCGAAATCTTGATATAATTTTTTCGGGGTCGAAATCTTGATATACGTAAAATACAATTTTTTCGGGGTCGAAATCTTGATATACGTAAAATACAATTTTTTCGGGGTCGAAATCTTGATATAATTTTTTCGGGGTCGAAATCTTGATATACGTAAAATACAATTTTTTCGGGGTCGAAATCTTGATATAATTTTTTCGGGGTCGAAATCTTGATATACGTAAAATACAATTTTTTCGGGGTCGAAATCTTGATATACGTAAAATACAATTTTTTCGGGGTCGAAATCTTGATATAATTTTTTCGGGGTAGAAATCTCGATTTATTAAAAATTAAATTTTTTCGGGGTCGAAATCTTGATATAATTTTTTCGGGGTCGAAATCTTGATATACGTAAAATTAAATTTTTTCGGGGTCGAAATCTTGATATAATTTTTTCGGGGTCGAAATCTTGATATACGTAAAATACAATTTTTTCGGGGTCGAAATCTTGATATAATTTTTTCGGGGTCGAAATCTTGATATACGTAAAATACAATTTTTTCGGGGTCGAAATCTTGATATACGTAAAATACAATTTTTTCGGGGTCGAAATCTTGATATAATTTTTTCGGGGTCGAAATCTTGATATACGTAAAATACAATTTTTTCGGGGTCGAAATCTTGATATAATTTTTTCGGGGTCGAAATCTTGATATACGTAAAATACAATTTTTTCGGGGTCGAAATCTTGATATAATTTTTTCGGGGTCGAAATCTTGATATACGTAAAATTAAATTTTTTCGGGGTCGAAATCTTGATATAATTTTTTCGGGGTCGAAATCTTGATATACGTAAAATACAATTTTTTCGGGGTCGAAATCTTGATATACGTAAAATACAATTTTTTCGGGGTCGAAATCTTGATATAATTTTTTCGGGGTCGAAATCTTGATATACGTAAAATACAATTTTTTCGGGGTCGAAATCTTGATATACGTAAAATACAATTTTTTCGGGGTCGAAATCTTGATATAATTTTTTCGGGGTCGAAATCTTGATATACGTAAAATACAATTTTTTCGGGGTCGAAATCTTGATATAATTTTTTCGGGGTCGAAATCTTGATATACGTAAAATTAAATTTTTTCGGGGTCGAAATCTTGATATAATTTTTTCGGGGTCGAAATCTTGATATACGTAAAATACAATTTTTTCGGGGTCGAAATCTTGATATACATAAAATACAATTTTTTCGGGGTCAAAATCTTGATATAATTTTTTCGGGGTCGAAATCTTGATATACGTAAAATACAATTTTTTCGGGGTCGAAATCTTGATATACGTAAAATACAATTTTTTCGGGGTCGAAATCTTGATATAATTTTTTCGGGGTCGAAATCTTGATATAATTTTTTCGGGGTCGAAATCTTGATATACGTAAAATACAATTTTTTCGGGGTCGAAATCTTGATATAATTTTTTCGGGGTCGAAATCTTGATATACGTAAAATACAATTTTTTCGGGGTCGAAATCTTGATATACGTAAAATACAATTTTTTCGGGGTCGAAATCTTGATATAATTTTTTCGGGGTCGAAATCTTGATATACGTAAAATTAAATTTTTTCGGGGTCGAAATCTTGATATAATTTTTTCGGGGTCGAAATCTTGATATACGTAAAATACAATTTTTTCGGGGTCGAAATCTTGATATACGTAAAATACAATTTTTTCGGGGTCGAAATCTTGATATACGTAAAATACAATTTTTTCGGGGTCGAAATCTTGATATACGTAAAATACAATTTTTTCGGGGTCGAAATCTTGATATACGTAAAATACAATTTTTTCGGGGTCGAAATCTTGATATACGTAAAATACAATTTTTTCGGGGTCGAAATCTTGATATACGTAAAATACAATTTTTTCGGGGTCGAAATCTTGATATAATTTTTTCGGGGTCGAAATCTTGATATACGTAAAATACAATTTTTTCGGGGTCGAAATCTTGATATAATTTTTTCGGGGTCGAAATCTTGATATACGTAAAATACAATTTTTTCGGGGTCGAAATCTTGATATAATTTTTTCGGGGTCGAAATCTTGATATACGTAAAATACAATTTTTTCGGGGTCGAAATCTTGATATACGTAAAATACAATTTTTTCGGGGTCGAAATCTTGATATACGTAAAATACAATTTTTTCGGGGTCGAAATCTTGATATACGTAAAATACAATTTTTTCGGGGTCGAAATCTTGATATACGTAAAATACAATTTTTTCGGGGTCGAAATCTTGATATACGTAAAATACAATTTTTTCGGGGTCGAAATCTTGATATACGTAAAATACAATTTTTTCGGGGTCGAAATCTTGATATAATTTTTTCGGGGTCGAAATCTTGATATATTAAAAATTAAATTTTTTTCGGGGTCGAAATCTTGATATAATTTTTTCGGGGTCGAAATCTTGATGTACGTAAAATACAATTTTTTCGGGGTCGAAATCTTGATATAATTTTTTCGGGGTCGAAATCTTGATATACGTAAAATACAATTTTTTCGGGGTCGAAATCTTGATATAATTTTTTCGGGGTCGAAATCTTGATATACGTAAAATACAATTTTTTCGGGGTCGAAATCTTGATATAATTTTTTCGGGGTCGAAATCTTGATATACGTAAAATACAATTTTTTCGGGGTCGAAATCTTGATATAATTTTTTCGGGGTCGAAATCTTGATATACGTAAAATACAATTTTTTCGGGGTCGAAATCTTGATATAATTTTTTCGGGGTCGAAATCTTGATATACATAAAATACAATTTTTTCGGGGTCGAAATCTTGATATAATTTTTTCGGGGTCGAAATCTTGATATACGTAAAATACAAATTTTTCGGGGTCGAAATCTTGATATACGTAAAATACAATTTTTTCGGGGTCGAAATCTTGATATATTAAAAATTAAATTTTTTTCGGGGTCGAAATCTTGATATAATTTTTTCGGGGTCGAAATCTTGATATACGTAAAATACAATTTTTTCGGGGTCGAAATCTTGATATAATTTTTTCGGGGTCGAAATCTTGATATACGTAAAATACAATTTTTTCGGGGTCGAAATCTTGATATAATTTTTTCGGGGGTCGAAATCTTCTTTTCATGATGTTATCGTTTTTCTTTAATAACTCGAAAAGTATTATAGATAGAAAAAAATGGTAAAGGACAAAATTGTTCAAAAAAAAAAAATAAATCAAAAACTTGCCTTGCGCGGTATGTACAATTGATTGGTTTCAAGATAATAATAAAAACAAATTTAAAAACGCATTTTCTCGAAAACGGCTCGATAGATACACGGAAAAATTTGATATGTTATGTAGGACAATGTCCTCTATCAACTCCAATTGGTTTCATTTTAATAGCTCACGGACCCCACGACATTACGATGGTTTAGGGAGGGGATGATCTTTAATGCCTAATTAGGTGTTAATTTGGAGGTTCTACGAGGGGAGTAGTGTTTAATGCCTAATTAGTTGTTAATTTTGATGGTTTAGGGAGGGGATGATCTTTAATGCCTAATTAGGTGTTAATTTGAGGTTCTACGAGGGGAGTAGTGTTTAATGCCTAATTAGTTGTTAATTTTGATGGTTTAGGGAGGGGATGATCTTTAATGCCTAATTAGGTGTTAATTTGAGGTTCTACGAGGGGAGTAGTGTTTAATGCCTAATTAGTTGTTAATTTTGATGGTTTAGGGAGGGGATGATCTTTAATGCCTAATTAGGTGTTAATTTGGAGGTTCTACGAGGGGAGTAGTGTTTAATGCCTAATTAGTTGTTAATTTTGATGGTTTAGGGAGGGGATGATCTTTAATGCCTAATTAGGTGTTAATTTGGAGGTTCTACGAGGGGAGTAGTGTTTAATGCCTAATTAGTTGTTAATTTTGATGGTTTAGGGAGGGGATGATCTTTAATGCCTAATTAGGTGTTAATTTGAGGTTCTACGAGGGGAGTAGTGTTTAATGCCTAATTAGTTGTTAATTTTGATGGTTTAGGGAGGGGATGATCTTTAATGCCTAATTAGGTGTTAATTTGGAGGTTCTACGAGGGGAGTAGTGTTTAATGCCTAATTAGTTGTTAATTTTGATGGTTTAGGGAGGGGATGATCTTTAATGCCTAATTAGGTGTTAATTTGAGGTTCTACGAGGGGAGTAGTGTTTAATGCCTAATTAGTTGTTAATTTTGATGGTTTAGGGAGGGGATGATCTTTAATGCCTAATTAGGTGTTAATTTGGAGGTTCTACGAGGGGAGTAGTGTTTAATGCCTAATTAGTTGTTAATTTTGATGGTTTAGGGAGGGGATGATCTTTAATGCCTAATTAGGTGTTAATTTGAGGTTCTACGAGGGGAGTAGTGTTTAATGCCTAATTAGTTGTTAATTTTGATGGTTTAGGGAGGGGATGATCTTTAATGCCTAATTAGGTGTTAATTTGAGGTTCTACGAGGGGAGTAGTGTTTAATGCCTAATTAGTTGTTAATTTTGATGGTTTAGGGAGGGGATGATCTTTAATGCTTAATTAGGTGTTAATTTGAGGTTCTACGAGGGGAGTAGTGTTTAATGCCTAATTAGTTGTTAATTTTGATGGTTTAGGGAGGGGATGATCTTTAATGCCTAATTAGGTGTTAATTTGAGGTTCTACGAGGGGAGTAGTGTTTAATGCCTAATTAGTTGTTAATTTTGATGGTTTAGGGAGGGGATGATCTTTAATGCCTAATTAGGTGTTAATTTGGAGGTTCTACGAGGGGAGTAGTGTTTAATGCCTAATTAGTTGTTAATTTTGATGGTTTAGGGAGGGGATGATCTTTAATGCCTAATTAGGTGTTAATTTGAGGTTCTACGAGGGGAGTAGTGTTTAATGCCTAATTAGTTGTTAATTTTGATGGTTTAGGGAGGGGATGATCTTTAATGCCTAATTAGGTGTTAATTTGAGGTTCTACGAGGGGAGTAGTGTTTAATGCCTAATTAGTTGTTAATTTTGATGGTTTAGGGAGGGGATGATCTTTAATGCCTAATTAGGTGTTAATTTGAGGTTCTACGAGGGGAGTAGTGTTTAATGCCTAATTAGTTGTTAATTTTGATGGTTTAGGGAGGGGATGATCTTTAATGCCTAATTAGGTGTTAATTTGAGGTTCTACGAGGGGAGTAGTGTTTAATGCCTAATTAGTTGTTAATTTTGATGGTTTAGGGAGGGGATGATCTTTAATGCCTAATTAGGTGTTAATTTGAGGTTCTACGAGGGGAGTAGTGTTAATGCCTAATTAGTTGTTAATTTTGATGGTTTAGGGAGGGGATGATCTTTAATGCCTAATTAGGTGTTAATTTGGAGGTTCTACGAGGGGAGTAGTGTTTAATGCCTAATTAGTTGTTAATTTTGATGGTTTAGGGAGGGGATGATCTTTAATGCCTAATTAGGTGTTAATTTGGAGGTTCTACGAGGGGAGTAGTGTTTAATGCCTAATTAGTTGTTAATTTTGATGGTTTAGGGAGGGGATGATCTTTAATGCCTAATTAGGTGTTAATTTGAGGTTCTACGAGGGGAGTAGTGTTTAATGCCTAATTAGTTGTTAATTTTGATGGTTTAGGGAGGGGATGATCTTTAATGCCTAATTAGGTGTTAATTTGGAGGTTCTACGAGGGGAGTAGTGTTTAATGCCTAATTAGTTGTTAATTTTGATGGTTTAGGGAGGGGATGATCTTTAATGCCTAATTAGGTGTTAATTTGAGGTTCTACGAGGGGAGTAGTGTTTAATGCCTAATTAGTTGTTAATTTTGATGGTTTAGGGAGGGGATGATCTTTAATGCCTAATTAGGTGTTAATTTGAGGTTCTACGAGGGGAGTAGTGTTTAATGCCTAATTAGTTGTTAATTTTGATGGTTTAGGGAGGGGATGATCTTTAATGCCTAATTAGGTGTTAATTTGGAGGTTCTACGAGGGGAGTAGTGTTTAATGCCTAATTAGTTGTTAATTTTGATGTTTAGGGAGGGGATGATCTTTAATGCCTAATTAGGTGTTAATTTGAGGTTCTACGAGGGGAGTAGTGTTTAATGCCTAATTAGTTGTTAATTTTGATGGTTTAGGGAGGGATGATCTTTAATGCCTAATTAGGTGTTAATTTGAGGTTCTACGAGGGGAGTAGTGTTTAATGCCTAATTAGTTGTTAATTTTGATGGTTTAGGGAGGGGATGATCTTTAATGCCCTATTAGGTGTTAATTTGGAGGTTCTACGAGGGGAGTAGTGTTTAATGCCTAATTAGTTGTTAATTTTGATGTTTAGGGAGGGGATGATCTTTAATGC
>JAZKLR010001020.1:0-12169 GCA_037103525.1 Ganaspis brasiliensis
TACATATATGGGTCATTCTCTGAGAAAGTACAAATCACCCGTTCACGATGTTTTTATTGTAAAAAAGTAAAATTAATTTAATTTATTAAAAACTTTGTCAGTTATACGATAAAATTCATCAATCTTTAATTAAATCACACGAAAAACAATTTTCAAATTAACTGAAATATAGTTGAGTTTTTGCGCTTCATTTTATAAGATATTTCAGTTAATTTGACACTTTTTATTTGTTTCTCGTGTGATTTAATTGAAGATTGCTAAATTTTATCGTATGGCTAACAAAGTTGTTAATAAATTAAATTGATTGTACTATTTTTTAATAAACACATCGTAAACGGGTGATTTCCCTACCGATACAAAATGACTAGAAAATACCTGAAAAATACCTGGTCCAGGTATTTTTCAGGTATTTATATTTTTACACTTATAAAAATCAATCTATTTAATAATAAATTTGATTAAAATTATACAGTAGGCTTTAAAGTCAATTTTTATTTAATAATTTTAAAATAAAAAAAAAAAATGTTACATTTTACAAAATTTTTTATTATTTATTTAATTATTTCGTTAATTATTTTTTTATTGTTTTTAACGTTGTAAATCATTTATGAAGTACGCTTTTATTCTTTTATAACGAATTATTAAGCTGGGTGAAATTTAAAATGGTGTTATGTTAATTTTAAAAACAAGAAAATGTTCGACATTTTCTATATACGAAATCATTCAAATCGTACCTTAAAAATACCAAACACACTCAGTCATTTTGGCCAGTCATTTTTCAGGTATTTTGTATCGGCAGGGTTGTACTTTCTCAAAGAACGACCCATATAGATATATAAAATATGTACATACATACGGTAAACCTGTTAAGGGGAGGTTCTAGTCCAAAGTCCCGAAAATTAACGTAATTTTAGGATTTTTTTTTTTGAGTTAACGCAATTATTTTTTGAAATAACTTCTTATGGTATTTATTGGTATAGATTTGAAAAATTTTACAAAATTTTTTCAAGGAAAAATAATTAAAAATTGCGGCTCCAGCCCTCCCTGAAGAAAGCCGTGCGTGGCGGGAGTCCAAGTGCGCGGGGCACTCTACAGCCCATTCAAATGATCTGAACTGAAAAAACCAAAAATATTCTTAAACTAGATAAAATTTGGGGGTCCATATGAATCTCCGATTTTTAAAAAGACCCTTTAAAAAAATTGGAGTCATTTAAAAAAGAAAAACCTGTTTTTTCCACTTTTTTTTTTTTTTGCTTTATCGTAAAATAAAAAATAACAAAAATTTAAAAAAAAAAAAAAACGCAACCTAGTGGCCCCCTAAATTGAATAAGCTTTAATTTGAGCCGTCAAACATCGAAATCGGTTCAGCCGTTGAAGGTGAATCGTGTCCCGCGCGCAAAAAAAAAGGTGTTTAGAGAAAAACGCGTTTAAAGTTTGACGAAGGAAAAATCGTATGTAATGTTTGTTTTTTTAATTTTACTTCTAATCAGCTATTCCAGGACCATATAAGGTTCCTTCCTCATCCTCGAAGAGCATTTTTTTATGAACTTAAGCACTGATTTTCGGTGTGTTTTGAAACACACCACTTAATAGGCGGTGCGAGCGCGCGTTTTTACTTGTTTTTCGGCGACGCATTTTTTTGTCTAATATGCTATAACTCGTAAAATAAATTAGATAGAGGAATATCCTTTTGCATACACATTTTCTAGACCCTAAGAATGAAAATAAAGCATTAAAAAAAAATAATTTTTTTTTTCGATTTGGACTAGAACCTCCCCTTAAACGCTTGACTTAAGCCTTCCATCAAATTTTTAGGACATTCAGTAGCGGATCCAGGAGAGGGTATGCCCAACCCTAAGAATAATACTATATAGTTTTCTTACTTTACTTCTTCTTTTAAAAAACCTCGCTTCCCTAAATACTGTTTTGGATCCGATCTGAAACTTGAAAAAAAACTTCAGGAGTGCTTACAGCAAAATTCCCACACAAATTTATGTTTAATTTGTCATACATTTGCAGCAAAATTACAAATTAATCTTCAATTGTAAAAATCAGCTATTAGAAAACCACTGAATGTCAAATGATTGGAATCAGCCAACCTTTACAGGACCAAAACTTTTAAACCACGTGGGAACTTATTCTTCTTTGGGGATATAATTTTTACATAACAAAATGGCAACATAAACAAAATGCGCCCGTAACTTTAACTAAAACAATGTAATTTTGTTCAAAACACACGTGTTTTCAATAAGTATCATGTAGATTCACCGTCGCAAGTATCAATTACTCAAAACGTGTATTTGATTTAAAAAATATTTCATAAATTTATTGGAAGACTTACTTACTTTAACACACCTGATTAAAAAGTTGTTTCACGCGTCTAGGGAGTTTGGTTTTAAACTTCTATATGCAGGCAGCATTTTTGTAACTAGTTACCGACATGCGTCATTGCCGTGAGCTGTCTGAATTTGTAGGTTACTAGTTTCATAAACTTTTAAGTGTTTTATTTAATCTTTTGAGTTGATTTTTTTTGGGGGGGCTTCGCGCCCCGACCCCCCCTCCTCTTTTCCACCACGTCACTCTCGTCTGTTGCGGGGGGCAAGACCCCCCCCCAGCCCCCCCTTGGTGCCTTCTAGTGTTTCAACGTGCAACTCGGACTGTTTTTAATTCTCTGCGTATTATTTGCAGTTTGGGACGCTTGAAACGTGCATTTGTTGTAACAACAATCGTATGCACCATTGGGAGAACCTTTTTTCTACGAGGACGACGTTTTCAGCACGAGTCGTCCTCGTCGAAAAAAATCTGGCATTATCCCGCGAGTGCATAGTATACTATTAAATAACAATTTCAGTTTTATATATATATATATATATATATATATATATATATATATATATAAAAAACGAAATAAGAAATTGCAAATTTTTGTTAAATATATATTTATTATATAGTAACGTACATTTGAAGTAGTTTTTTAATTAAGAATAACAAAACTCGTGAAAGTGAACATAATCATGTAACAAAAATTATTGGACTAGCATAAAATTAGGTTGGACAAGCCTCGTGTTTTACTTCTTTTTTTGTCAGAAGTAAGGTTGGACAGTTGTTCAACCTGTTTACATGCCTTGAGTTCAACTTACTTAAATATATTTCTCTGGTCAAGAAAATAAAAAAAAATATCTGATGCAATGTAAAATTGATATAAATAGATAAATATGTACGTGTAATGTGTATAAATACCTGTGGATAAATGAAACATTGGATTTTGTGAATTTGCTGTCCTCAGATGCTCATTTTCTTAACGGCGAAGAACTACTTTATGCAAATTATTAAAAAAAAAAAGTAAAAACAAGTTTATTAATTAATATCAAAATGATAAAATATATTGATTAGAGTTGAATTACTTTATTATTTTTATAGTAATTCATAAATTTTTCTTTCCTATTTTTATGAATAATTTGCATGAATTAATCTACCACAGTAAGAAAGTGTTGCATATTTTAATATAATAGGCAGAGAACAGCTGATGACAGCAAATTCATATAATTATTTCTACCACACATGCACGAAAACCTCGTGTTTCGTTCGCGTTAGCGGGTCAGCACTCGCAGTCTTTAGGTTAGTGACGTTAGAGATAAAAAAAACTTCCAAACAGTGAAAAAAACTCTCATCGCGCAAGCGCATTGTGCATTGCTCATCGCGCATTGCGGCGCGCCGCAATGCGCTTGCGCGATGAGAGTTTTTTTCACTGTTCGGAAGTTTTTTTATCTCTAACGTCACTAACCTAAAGACTGCGAGTGCTGACCCGCTAACGCGAACGAAACACGAGATTTTCGTACATATATGATAGAAAATAGCATATGCACCTCGGGAGGCCAATTTTTTGTCTCGCACAATGTTCTCCGAACTCGTTTCGCACTCGCTACGCTCGTGCTACACTCGTTTTTCGAACATTTGTGCTTGACAAAAAAACACGGACTTCCCTCCCTTGATGCATAATATACTATTTTTCTCCTTTCCACAGGTATTTATTCACATTATACGTATATGGGCTATTCTTTGGGAAAGTACAAATGACCCGTTGACGATTTTTTTTAAAAAAGTAAAATTAATTTAATTTATTAAACATTTTTCTAGGCATACGATAAATTTCAACAATCTTTAATTAAATTACAGAAGAAACAAAAAAAAGTATCAAATTAACTGAAATGTTTTAGCGCTCAAATTTCACTTATATTACAGTTAATTGAAGATTACTGAATTTTATCGTATGGCTGGCAAACTTTTAATAAGTTAAATTAATTTTACTTTTTTTTATAAAAACTTCGTGAACGGGTCATTTGTACCTTCTCAGAGAATGACCCATATATTCAACTAATTATAACAAATTTGCAAAGCATCAGATATTTTCTTACTATTTTCTTGAACTGAAAAATATTTAGGTAAGTTGAACTCAAGGCATATAGGCAGATTGAACAACTTGCCGACCCTAACTTTTGTTGAAAGACAACTTGAACACGAGGCTTGTCCAAGCTACTTTTTCGCTAGACCAACCAAATTTTCATTACTGGGTAGCAATTATTAATAAGTGAAAAAACATGAATAAGTGAGTTTCTGAAGTTAATGAACAGTCACTGTAACTAAAACTGTTCATGTATTTTAACGATTCTTTTTTGCAGATTTTTCCAGCCATTTTTTAATCTCAATAGCGACATCAGATTCGGAGATACTGGGTTTTTCTTGTCGAATTGATGCTACAAGATAATTTAATTATATTAGCGTACAATGAGACACTTAAAATTAAAAAAAATAGTTCAATAGTGCCTAACAAACTTAGTTATGTTACACTGAGAAAAAAATGCTATTGAATCTATAGCACGCGTATTCGAATACGTTCAAAAGCATATTTGATTTATTTGATAAAATATGAAATTGATTTTATAGCACGTATCTTTGAAACAAGAGCAAAGCTATACAATTAATAGCACTGCTATAAAATCAATTACATATTTTATCAAATGAATCAAATTATGCTTTTGGACGTATTTGAATACGCGTGCTATAGATTCAATAGCATTTTTTTCTCAGTGTAGTCTCATTAGGTATTTTTTTAACCCTCCGTCTGACACCTGGGTCCAGCCAGACCTTTTTCGTTTTTAATAGTTAATTAAACAAATTTCTAATTCAGTTAGGGACTTGTGCTTTCAGGTAGCTTCCTAAAATTTAATTGGCTTTCGATTTATGAAAAATAAAAAGCAGAAAAAAATACTTACACAGGATTATTTCAAGGATTTTAAAAATACACCTTTGGACCGACACCCGGGTCTGGCTTGGACCCCTCTGCACTAAATGCTTGAAAACGTTCAGAATTTAATACAATTTAATCATGCAAACGGCCTTTTTTACTTTTTCGATGTTTCAAATTGAGTCATTATGATTTTGACTTAACAGTTTTTTGAAAATTCTCATATAAACACAGGTAAATGTTATTTTGTACAATAATAAAATAAAATTATTTTATGGTCCTAATTATTAAATATTTGATTTTTATGAATTATTTAAAGTGTTTATTATTTATTGCATTTATTATTTCAATTGATTTATGTTAAAATCTTTAATTTTAGCTGTTATTCGAAATAATATTTACTTGTGTTTATACAATATGACAATCTTTATGGTCAGTTTTGTGGGTTTTCTGTCACCAAACAGGTTATGATTACCTGTCAATATAGTGCAGTTTATGTCAAAACCACTGAGAAAGATATGAAATTAAAAATATATACTTGCTTGCTAAATATATGAGTTTCAATATCTTCATCACTTTATAAATCTGAATAAATTGGAATTTGATTAATTTTTTGCTTATCCATTCAGTGAATCAGTAACTAAAATATCACTTAAAATCGTAGTTTTTCTGTTAAATTTGATTAATTAAACAAGCAAGAAGTCAGTTAGTGAATAAAAATAGTAAAATTTTAAGTAGTTTAAATTTAATGAAAATATTTTTGCATACAAATGAACATAAATGTACAGGGGTCCAGCCAGACCCAGGTGTCGGTCCGAAGGGTACAAAATAGGTGTCAGACGGAGGGTTAAACAAACAGTAAAGTTTATAATAGTTGTTGCAAGTTTTGCCCGTCACAACTGATAGATTTGCAATAATTATTGCAAATTTCGTTATTTGTTAACAAAAAATAACTATTTAGAATCTGTTTCCTAAATTTCCTTGTTAAAGTCACATTGATTATAATTATTGGAAAAATGATGATGTACAGACGGAGTCATATATACATTCCTTCGTCTACGCTTGTCTTACCCTTACAAAAAAGAAGTACTCGATTCAGTACTGGGAAGAAGTACTGGGTTCAGTATTGGAAAACCAGTACTTTTTTCGCCATGCACTGTTGAAAATTTGTTCATGTTGCGCACTAAGTTTCTATGGATCCCACAGCTGCGCAGTAGTTTTTTGTTGTAAATTAAATAGAAAGGAATACATTGAACGCAAAAACACAGTTCCCATGAAATTTAAAAAAAAATTGTTATTGCGCTTAAAAAATTATATTGCGCGAAAAAAGTACTGGTTTCCCAGTACTTAACCCAGTACTGACCCCAGTACTGAACCCAGTACTTATCCCAGTACTGAACCCAGTACTAAACCCAGTACTTCTTCCCAGTATAAACAATGGAAGGCATCAATGGCCTCGACTGTACATTAATACGTACGTGCATGTTCTTACACGTTACTGTAAGCTTACTAGGTCTTTACGATGTAAGCTTACTGTAACTACGAAGTTATAGTTTAAGCTTGCAAAAAGCCTAGGGCTTCAGCTTACCACGACTTTACTGTGAGGTTTTACTGTGACGTGGAAATTTTAAGTTTGCCTCAAGTTCATTTCAGGTTTACTTTGAAACCTTATAACATTTACATATAACCTTTACAGTAGCCTTTCTGCAACCTATCGTACTACACTACCAGCCAAAATTGTGGGACCACTTAGAAAAATGAGACTAAAAACATGACCGTCTTACAATGTTGATAACCCTGTCAGATATTGTCAAAATAAAATTTTGTATAGACCATTGCATTGAAAAGCTTATAAAATTTTCCTATAAGTGGTCTTACTTTAAAGCTTTTTCGAATAGTAGAAACTAAGATTTAGTCTGATAAAGACAGCTGAATTTTTCGTTTTTTGTGAATTTCCATTATTCAATATTTTCTAAAAAAGTAATTGGGAAGTGTGTCGAAAAAATAGGGTCATTTTTCGTAATTAATTATGAGAGAATGAAAATATTGATTAAAAACAGGTTTGTTTACATAAAAGTACACACAAAAGTGAAAAATAAAATTGAAGAAAATCACTGTAAAAAGAAACATCTTAAAATACATTGTAGTCACTTTTAAGACGTTTAAATCATCTTATATTTCAGCTTCCATCTTAGAAAACTAATGCATTTTGCTAACTTTTTGGAAACATCTTAGAAGTGACTACAAATGTATCTTAAATTAAGATACCTACTTTTTGCAGTGAATGCGTTCACTTGTTTGACCGAATGAAAATGGCGGCCACTTTTGCCCTGTGGTGAAAAAATGCATGTATCAGCTGTTCATTTTTTCCCTAGGGAAAAAATGGAAGCCATTTTCACCCGGTCGAACAAATGAATGCGTTTAGACCCTGCCTACAGGCATCTAAAATAGCGCCATGTTTGTGCCTGTGGGATAAAAAAAAATTTTAATCCAAGTGGCGTCAATGTGAATTTTTTTTGTAATTAGTTTGTTAAAATTTGCTCGAGAATTGGCTGCCGAATGAACAAATTTTAATTTTTCGAAAAACATTGAAGTATATTTCTTGACATTGAACAAAAATTCGAAACAAACCATTTCCGACACAAAATTTATCGCTCTTTTAGATTCTGTTATCAAAATTTGTTTACAATAAACATATAAATAGTATATTAAACAACAAGGGGTTAAAGGCAGCCATTTATTGACGATGATGTTTGTGGACGAGTATGATAGTCGAGGGCGAAGCCCGAGACGAAACGAGTACACAAACATCATTGTAAACAAATTGGACTGACTTTAAACCCGTGTTGCTCACGATACTTTTTATTACAAAGGCACGAACGAGGCGATTTTAGATAATTATCAATCGAAAAAGCTTTAAAATAGGTCCATTTATCGGAAAATTTTACAAGCTTTCCAATGATTTATGAGAAATTGCTATTCGCTAATAGCTGACAGAGTTATCAACAGTTTAAGACAGTCATGTTTTTAATCCCATTTTTGTAAATGGTCCCACAACTTTTACCGGTAGGATATGTGCAATGCAGACCATATATTTTTTTGATTATTAAATAGGCTTTGACAGAAATTTTGCTTACTTGTTATTACTTCTGTCAGGCGGAGGGTTTTAAAAACTTTTTTGTGTTTCCCATTCCAGCTGTAGAGTTTTCCTACCTCTTTTACCAGTAATTTGGGCATTAAATCATACACAAATCTGTGGGCTGTATCGCCACCAGCTCCACGTATAGCTGTAATCTTAAATTAAAATAACAAGAAATCAGTAAAAACAGTACCTAGTCATTACAAAATAGCTTATTTTAAAAGTTTCTTCTACAGTAAGTTCTATTTTGTTTTACTTTAATAAGAAATATAGACAGTTTTTCCAACACTGAGAAGTTATTAAAAAAAAAAAAAAAAAACAATAGCCTGGAATAACAAAAAATTGTGTATGAAGAAGATTTTAGTGAATAGCAATTGGATTTAAATAAATAATGTATTGTAAAATGAGGAAAAACCACTACTTGGCTTTTGTTCTCGTATTGTTTATTTTACACGCTCAATATTCATGGTGAATGATAATTTTGACAGTCTGCACATAGGTATTAAGTATTAAGACGATAAAAAAAATGGCTACCGCAATATAGTATAAATATTGAAATTAAATCATGATGTCAAACTTTTTAATATTTGATCAGAACATGATTTTAAAATAATTAAGTTTATAATTTAAAATGAAAGAGCATTATACTTTATTCCTTCGATTGTACAATCATTTATTCATTATTAATGTGTACTAATAGTTGTGTAATTATTGTTTATTCATTTCTAATGTTTTTACGTAGAAAAATTGCACCATTAGATGCGTCATGTACCTCGGAATTTAAAAGATATCGATAATTATGTATTAAGGGGGGAGGTTATGCTAAATGAAAACACGTTATTCGCGAAAACAAATAGAAATCACCCTTATTCACAAAAACAAATAGAAAACACGTAGCTCATCTGAAAATTTTGTAACCTAATTTTCTTAACTTTTGCTATTTAATTTAAGCCAGCATCAAATATCAAAATAAAATATTTTAATGATACAATGTTAATTTAACATATTATGAACAATTAAATTAATTTAAATTTTTATAACTTGTTAATGTATTAAAAATAATCATTAATGAAAATTGTGACATAGTCTTCAAGCAACTGTCATTTTGAATAAGACGTTTTCTATTTGTTTTCGTGAATAAAGTGTTTTCTATCTGCACTCGCGAATAACGTGTTTTCATTTAGGAGCCATATTTAAGAGTCCGTTGTTCTAGGCTTTAAAATTCATGTTTTTTTATTAAATAATCAACTGTCAGTTGTTTATTTTAAAATTTGCAATATGTTCCAATACACTACTTGAAAGACCGATTTCTAAGCCACAAGAAATGTCTATTGAAAAAATTTTCAAATTGCGTTTTAATGTTTAAAATCAATGCCAAGCTTTAAGTACAAATTTTGTACATCTGGTCTTTAAATACGTTTTTCTCAAAAACACTATTTAAAAGTCGGTGTTCACTGCTATTTAAAAACTACATTACCGATTTATTTCAAACTAGGTACACACCTTCTACATATGAAATACCTCCCCCCAATGTTGAGTTTTAGAATTTTTTTTTTACATTAAAGGGGTTTTCCACTTACAAAATCTCGGGATTTTTCGTGAAAAATAACAATTTTCACTTCAAATGACCACCAAAAATTTAAAAATGAAAAAAAATTATAATCAAGGATTGTTGGGAGTGGGGGATTTGATGATACTTTGACTAAATATTAAAGGTTTTTGATTTTACATCATTTTTAGCTGAGATACAGTGAACACCGCAAATCATCTTTTTCCAAGGACGTTCTTGGAAAAGCTTTCTCAGTGGCTTCTTCCCTAATATTTTAACATAAAAAATTACAGAATGTTCATGAAAAGATACTTAACAACGTATCAAAGGTTTGAATAAATTTGTTTTATCCATATTTCTAAAAAAAATTGTCAAAAAATGTGTTTTTTTAACGCTAAAACCCTTACCCCCTCCACCCCTTAAGAATAAAATGTAATCAAAGGATCAATATTTCAAATACATTGTATAAGTGCTCTGATTTTGAATTTATAGTTAGAAATGTCAAAAAAAGGTGGTTTTGCCCCATTTTACTTAAATAAAAAGATGAAACGACTATTATTTATGCAGTAACTATTATGTATACTGTTTAGTATAAAATAGTGTGGAAATTTATTTGGGTGATGTTCATAAATCTTTGGTTTTTACACGGAAAATTCATCAAGGCATTAAAAACAATTTTCTGCAAATTTGAGACAACTCGAGCATTTTCATGGTACATTTACATGGTAAATATATATAATTTTTTATAAAAACTTGTTGATTTATAGATGAAAAAATGTTTAAAATTAACATGTAATCTTGTAGAGATTGGCTAACTCTAAATAAAATTGCTCACATTTTTTTGTTTTTTTATCATAACAACCCAGTAGGCGCAACTTGGTTTAAAAACGTTTTAAAATCGTATAGAGTATTGAAAACGCTTTTTGAAGATTGAAGAAAACACGTCCTCAGGACGTCTTAAAAACGTTCCTAACTTATTTCCAATTGCATGGCAGGTTCTTTGTAGTATCTCATTATAATAGCATATTCTTAGTGATTTATAGTTTATATTTATGCCGGCCGTAAATATTGTAATTTGTAAGTTTAGCAATAACTTTAAACAACTTTAAAAATCATTTATAAATATAAGTATATAATTGAATGTTAGTAACTTTAACTATAAATATATGTACTCCAGCAGACTACATGTCTAATATTTATAAATATTAATATCTAATATCTGGAACATTTTCCGAACGTTTTACGTATAGACATCGATATAAATTAAAATTTTTGTATTTTTTAAAACAAAAAAAGAATATTGTACGTGGGTGATAACCAAATCAAATGTCTACAAAGTTTAACTAATAGTTAACTTTTGAAATTAAAAAAATATAACTAGGGTAAGTCCGGGGGATATGGCCATACGGGAGAAATGGCCAATTCAAATATTTTACTGAATTTGTTATTAAATATCAGTTATTATTGGTTATTTTGCTTCATTTGTGTGCGTGAAAGCAAACAACAACAAAAACTTGAAAATTAAAAATGAAAAAGTACTTGAAATCCTGGTGTATTTTTTTTACTAGTGCTCGAAAACATCAATGGGTTGACTTTACTGATTGTTAAAGTGTTCTTTTTTTTAGAATAATGCTTATTTTCGTATTTTTTGGAACTATACATGAGGCAAGCTTTGTAATAACGTCAGAATTATACATGAAAAATTTTTATTTATTTAAATATTAGGGGAAATCTGGGGGGATGTCATAAGGGATAGATGGCCAATTCAAATATTTTTACAGAAATTGACTCAAAAGGTCACTTATTCTAAACTAAATTTCTTCGTTTTGCATTTAAACATAAAGAAAAGCAAAATTTTGGCGAAAAATAATAAAAAATTAAATATAATACTTCCTTTTTATTTTGTCTATTACTCCAGTACTGAAAATTTTCAACTTGTTTAAATATCTATTTATTGTGGTGATATTCTTTAAGATAAGACTTATTTTTGTGTTTTGTTTATTCTTTCATGTAATAAACTCAAAATGATATATTAATTATATTTATTTACTTAAATAATAGGTGTGGCCAACTCTCCCTTACACCTATTATGGCCATCTCACACTACGATTGGCCATCTCTCCCTGAATGTCACTTTTTACAAAACATTAATTTTATGATTGTTAACATTAAAATATTTTATATTATTTATGGTTGTTTTAAAGTTAAATAGTCAATGTTTAATTAACAATAAACA
>JAZKLR010001022.1:0-21627 GCA_037103525.1 Ganaspis brasiliensis
ATTTATTGATTTATCGTTCTATATCGCATAAGTCTGAAATTTTTTCGTACATTTTTGTCAGAAAGAAGTTCACGAAATTCGTGCGGCTACTAGCACAGACTGCAGCCGAATAGAATATTGTGTTTAATTGATAATAGTAAATCATTAAGAAAATTAATAAGTTTAATCTGTTTTGAAGATATTCGGTTTTAAATTGTAAACAACTATTCAGGTGCGTAATACTACATAGAAGCATTCCTTGAATACTTTTACACTTTCTGAATTCCATAACAATAATATTATGGTGAAATGTAATTCCTTTTCGCATTATTATCAATTTCAAATGGAGGTTTCACGGTGTTGTTTTGTAACCTCAAATATGATACTTTTCTAATTAAAAGATTATTTTAAATTATACATCGAAACTTATGCCAAATATTAATTTCCTTTATTTTAGTTATAGAAATGTTCTACATTTTATTAAAAGACATTATTTTAAGATAATAATATAATTTGAAAAATTTATACTTGTTAGAATGTTCGTAATATTTTTAAGCTGACAACTTTTTTTATGAGCTCCTACAAATTCGAGATTTTGAATATGTTTTAGTATTAATAATACTTAGTTTCTATTAAAATTTGGCGAATACGTTTTGCTTCATTTAGAAAATACGAAATGTTAAACTTTTTTTCAAAAAGGTTAAAATTTAATTTGAATGAGGAGTATGAAATTGCTTTGTTTACTACCAGGGTGGCTAGTGATCCCGGAATTCCGGGATATCCGGGAATTTGCTGGGAATTTAATATTCCGTGAAAAATCCGGGAATTTGCCGGGAATTAGTAAAAAGATCCGGTAAATCCGGGAATTTTTGTGGATATGTTGGGAAAATATAATATACTGTACTTTAAAGATTATAAAAGGTGGCGCGAACTAGTGTTTTGTAGCTCTGATAAATTATGTAATAATTAATACATCATTTTATTGTATTCAATAGTAATACTTCTTTTAGTGTTTCATTTATAATATTTATTCTTTTTATGACCCCAAATTTATGGATAAATCTTAAACATTTCAATTTTAATATTTTAATCTTTATGAAGTTTAAAAAATTGGGTTAATACAGATGATTAAAATACCTACATGTAATGGAAGAAAATTATAATTAATGATAGAAAATTAAAATAAATAATTGTCTAAAGTTCTATTATCCTTATAGTCAATAAGCATGTTACAGAAAATGAAAATCATTATATTAGAATTAATCATAATTATATATTATATATCCTACTTGGAGGTCAATATACTCCACAATATTTTATATGAAACATTTTTACTTCAAATTCCGCATTGCAAAATAACTAAACTAAAAGAAGTATTGCAGCAAGCATATGAAATAACACACGTGTGAGCGCTGATGTATAGCGAACACACCCAAGCATACACATACATACACTTGCCGGCATACCATGATAGTGTGTTGTTTCCACACTAATGCATTTTCGAAATGATGAGTTATTTTTCTATTTTTGTTTACAATTATTAAAAACTAAATTTATATGAATACAAAATCATTAATTAAATCAATTGCCTTGACTGACTTCCGATTTCTTAAACAAAATAAATTTCATTAAATTAATAAAAATAAAAATTAGGTGAACAATAATTCAAAGGATTAAATAAATGAGTAATCAAACTAAAAATAAATAAGATGGCATCTATCGCTGGTTGTTGTCATTCCATGCGCATTTTAGCAATAAATAATCGAATAAATTATTACAAGGAGTGAAATTTAAAACCCACACTCTTTGGAAATTCTATTATTTGATTTAGAACTATCTAAGCCTCGAAGTTCAGACCTAAAAAGGAAAGAACATAAGAACAAAGAAAACTAATTTTGTAATATAAAAAAAAAAAATAATAATAATAAAAAGAAAAATGAAAAATAAATTGAATAAATAAATCAGGCTGTGAATTGCTGGAATTATTTCCATCGCGTATGGATACAACGACTAGGAAAGATGATGGGTCATCAAAAATATCCAGGTAGCAACACCACCTGTAATGCCTCGGAAATACAAAATTGCAAATACTGCAAATTTGGCATTTCCTAACAAAAGAACAGAGGCGACTTGTTTGATTAAAGGAATCAACTGGGCGCACAACGAATCGATCTATCAAAGAGGTAAAAGCTCTCGGATACTAAAAGTTGTCTGCCCGTCGTGAGTTCTTAAACGTATTTCTTTGACTTTGATTTTTTAATTCGAGAGTGGCCGCGACGTTCTTTCGTGAACTCGTAAATAAAAAATCAAAGTTATTATCGCGTATTCTAATCGTTTTCATTTCGACTTGCAATTTTCATCGAAAGTGGTCGCGATAATTAATCTAACTGTAAAGAAATTGGAAGTCGGGATTAGAATTAAAATCGGTTTTCCAAATTATTTGATTTTTCCGGTTTAATTCGAATAACTAATAAAATCAATTGAAAATTATTCTTTTGCCCTTTGAACTTTTCAAAGGTAGAATTTTAGTTATTTTATTTTTTTGAGAATTTAAAATTTAAGAAAATAAACTAAATATAAAAATCAAATTCAACAACTCATCAATACTGGCGGTATACTGGTAAAGTATAATCTCGTTCCATTCACACTACACGACAAAACATACACACAAAATTGTTCTCTGCTTAACGTTAGACTGTATTTGTAACATTTAAACATTTTTTGGTTGTTTAAATAAATGGTTAAAAATGGTAAATCAATCTTAACAATTTAATTTCCTTCTACTATTCCCAAGATAAATACAAACAGAAAAGGCTTGAATAAATAAGTCAGGAATTCGACTCATTTTACTACTCCGTGATGAGTTAAAACTATATCTTATTTCCACAAACAATAAAATCTAAAAAATAATTTTCTTGTTCGTGACAAATAATTTTGGTGGCAGCGGTGGGATTGAATTTCACTGTTTGTTTTATTTTTGAATAGTGACTTTTAGATTTTTGGAAATTTTGTGACTTTCAAAGAAGGAATTTATTTCACTAACGTTCTGGATACTGTACTCTCTCACATTCCATATTCTAGCAAACTTGGCAATTAATTTAAACAGTTTTTTTATATAAACAAATTTAATTAAACCAAAGTGAAGTGCGGGATAAAATAAAAATTTTAAATTAGATTTTTTTTTGCTGTCTCTAAATGTTAGTCGTTTTTTAGACCATTGAAAGAAAAATGGTCACCTTTGCACTTTGGGTAAACGCAGAAAAGAGACAGCGAGGACAGTAGTTATACTCAGCGTGCTCGCGAGCTCTGACTTCTTTAAAAATACAAAAACCTTCCCCTGAATAACCTTGTTGAAAGTGATTAGCCACTTGAACAAGTGAAGGGGACTAAACAAAAAAAAATAATAATAATAATAAAAAAAAAAAAAGGTTCTCTCGACGCGAATAAAATGAATTTCGTGCTAAACCTATCGTGAAAATTGACGTTTCCTATTTGAGTGTAAAAGTTTTTATATACTAACTGATAAAATTTTTTGGTTGCTACGATTTAACTAAAACTGCGCCTCGAAGGCACTTATAGTAGTTAAATCTAAACAATTGTAATAATTTGGCCTTTTATTGGCAGAATAATTGCAATCGCAATCTGAAATTTTACGTTTATAGAAGTTTGGTAAATATTGCTTAAAATTTTAAGAATTTTGAAATTACTAGGATTTAACTAAAACTGCGCCTTGGAGGCACTTATAGTAGTTAAATCTAAACCGTCATAACAATTTGGCCTTTTATTGGCAGAATAGTTAAGACTGCGATTTCAAAATTTAAAGGTATTTTCTTTTATGAAATTTCGATAACGCAATGTAAAGAGGCATTAAAATACACTCCTAATAAGTTACGTTAATCAAAAAAAAAAAAAAAACTTTTGGCCAAGATTTTCGTTTCATTTCTTTAAGCTGATCAAATGCAAAACCCTTCGAATCCGGTCCCCTTTTCCAAAGGCAACAATCGTAGATCGGGAAAATTAGTAAGGCAGAGAATTGAACGAGCAATCGAACAACAAAGATCAAAAATCCCTGAGGTACCGGCATACCCGGAACAAAGTAACAAGGCTACCAACCTAGCGTTAGCAGTTAATCCGCCTATAAACGAACTTAGGACTTTTAGGAATTCGAAAGAATTTTCGGAATTCTTTGAAGAATTACTTAATCAAGCAGAAGGAAACATAAAAGCAAAGAGTTCCAAGAATTAAAATTGTCAGAATCGATAACTGAATTTTCTAAATTTCCCTGTTTGACTCTTCAATTAATAAATGAAATAAGGTATTAACATTCTTTCATTTAGGCCATCCACTGCGTACAGGCCAAATTAGAATTATACCAAATCGATTATTTCTTCTTAATCAGTCTGGTTCTTAAGAAATAATAGATTTCCCTTTTTTTTTCAAGAATTATTAAGAATAGTCAGGATGGGAACTCTCGAGAATTTCTAGAATCGATGAAAGGAAAGTAAAACTCCACATTTAGGCCATACATATTGAATTTAGGCCAAATTGGGATTTTATATACAGATTGTTTTGTTAAAGGCTTGTTCTACACAAAATAATCTGTTTTCATTGTTTGTTTAAGGAACAAATGCTTAGAAATCTTATAAGTATCAATAAAGAAAAATTTTAATTACGATGACATGCCTGTTTTACAATGCCTGGTAGTTAAAAAGAAAAGTAAACGTGGTCGTCGAGCCGGTAGAAAGGTTAGGGAAAGGTACGAACGTGCTATTGCTCGTACTTTAAAAAGTGTAGAATCCCTCCCCGAAAAATTTGATACTACCACAGAACAAACATTCGAGGAAATTTTAGACTCAGTCGTCAAAGCAATAAACACGAATTAAGAAAAAAAAAAAAAAACTATTTTTGGTATAAATCCCCACTCAGACTCCAAATCGAAATCAAATGGCTAACGAAAACGACGATAATGGTGAAGGAGCAGCACCTCCGGTTGATCGGAGTGCATCTTCGGTTGCAGACGTCTATGGCTCGCGTACTGATTTAGGATTTCAACCCAATACGCGACATAGTACAACTAATCCGCCCCAAGATGCTGGTTCGCCCCAAGAGAATGCTGCAATCCAGGTTGCACATTCCATCGCAAGTACGCTCGCTATCCAACAAGCTGCAGCACACATACCAAACTACGACGGTAAAAATATTCCGATTAGAGATTTTTTACAAGACATCGTTAATGCCGCCAGTTATGTCCCAGCGTCGTGCGAATCATCCCTAATCACTGCCGTTATAGGAAAATTATTGGGTCCAGCTCGAGAATGTACCAGAAATAAGTCTTTTAACAAAATCACTGACCTAATCGATCTGCTAAAAGAAAGATTTGCTCCGGGTAAACCGTTCGATTATTATTTCAATGAAATTTACCATATTGTAATGAGGCGCGGAGAATCAGTCAACGAATATTATGATAGACTAAATTCATATCTTAGCGGAGCTCAAGCCGCGTTAGAAATCTCACACACCCGCGAAGTTGCCACTACCACAATGATTCCTATTAGAGACTCTGCAACAAGAGCTTTTGTTAGAGGATTACCAGATGAGTTGTCTGCTTCGGTTGACACGAGAGATCCACTGTCGTTAACCGAAGCATTTAAGTATGCTAAGCATGCTGTTGAAAGACGAAGCTCATCATCAAATTCTTATAGAGTAAACCACCAATCAAGACATGATAATTATTATGATAGGTCGTACCCCCAAGACCCACGTTCTAATCGACATCCAGCCGAGGATGTCCGGTTATACGAACCCGACCAAAGAAATTGGCAACAAAATGGAGCTAGGCGTAATTTTGCAAGTCCAAATCGTTATCAATCCCCCGATCGTTACTCGAGGCAATATGAAAATTTTCCTAGAAACCACTCGGACCCACGATATTTTTTAGAACGCAGACGTTCACCTAATCCACAATATCAACACGAAAATCGTAGATATGATCCCCCAATTCAAGGAATCTTGCGCAGACCAGACTCTCCTTATCGTAGTGAATCATATTCGACACCTAACGATGGTGTTAACAGATCTCATTCGCCACTGCCAACACGAAATGCTGATCATTTAAACTCCGATCGTACTCGTCGGAACGACGCGACGGCGAGTCAACAAGATCAAGAGCGTCCTACGGCAGTCAGATTCTTAGAAAATCAATAGACCATACTACTAATGATAACATAGCTGAATCTCCGGTTATAAAGCTCGATGTCCCAGAATTGACAGCAGGAAACGGTAAATTTCTAATCGACACGGGTGCCGATGTTAACCTAATCAAGGTATCGGAGTTAGATCCCCGAGTACCTCTTAGGGAGAACGAAATTTCGGTTATCACGGGAGTGACCTTGAATCGTGTGCACACTCTGGGAACATGCGAATTATTGATTATGGGAAAATATAGAACTTTTCATGCAGTCCAACCTAAGTTTCCAATTTCGGTGCAAGGTATTTTAGGACGCAATTTCTTACGACAAGAAAGGACTAACATTTCCTTTTATCATAATTCGTTAATTACTAACACCAGACCAATAGATCCTATTCCATTTATTGATCCAGAATCAAATAGAGCCCGGTGTGAATTAGCTCCGGAAATCAAACCTATTCCTAGGATTCTCCATGTTAAAGCAAGGACAAAACAACAAATTTCGGTTCCATTACAGGATAACAGCATTCCGGAAGGTTACCTTCCAAAAATTAGGTCACCTGAGGGTGTATTTATCGGAAATGCTTTAACTTGTAAGAGGGAGGGAAATTGTCAAGTTTTTGCTATTAACACTAGGGAAGACGATATGGAATTTGAAGTTCCTCCACAAGAATTGTTCCCGTTTGATTATGGCCACGATTATAGTGATGATGATTCAATGGAGGGCCAAACTCCCCTCCACAATGCAGAAGAAAGAATTAAAGAAATCCTAAGGAAAATTCCCTCTACCCATTTAAACCCAAATGAATTAGAATACGTCCACAAATGGGTAAGAAATGGACATGATCGCTTTAAACTTCCTTCTGACAAATTGCCTATCACCCCTCTAGTAAAACATAAAATTCCCACGACAGATGAGGACCCTGTGAAAATAAAACAATACCGTCAACCACAACAACAGGAAATTCTCATAGAAGAGCATGTTTCTAAAATGTATGACGATGGAGTTATCTCAGGCTCTACATCACCTTACAATTCTCCGGTCCTAATAGTGCCTAAAAAAATGGATTCCAGTGGCAAGGTTAAGTGGAGAGTTGTAACTGATTTCAGAGCCCTAAATGAGAAAACAGTGGGTGATGCATATCCCCTCCCTCACATAAATTCTATTTTAGAACGACTGGGTGGTGCCCAGTATTTTTCTGTCCTTGATCTGGCTTCAGGTTTCCACCAAATTGGAACTGATGCTAGAGATAGACGGAAAACTGCCTTTTCAACCAGGAGAGGACATCACGAATATCTAAGAATGCCCATGGGCATCAAAAATGCTCCTGCCACATTTCAGCGTTTAATGGATCAAGTATTATATGGCATGCAGTACTCAGAGATTTTCGTCTACTTAGACGACATAATTATATTCTCTGCAACTCTCGAAGAGCATGACGTAATTGTGGAACGCCTTTTGTCTAGGCTTCGTGATGCCAATTTGGTTCTACAACCTGAAAAATGTGAGTTTCTTCGTACAGAGGTAACTTATTTAGGACATATTATTACTAGAGAAGGAATTAAGGCCGACCCAAAGAAATTAGACGCCATAGAAAACTTCCCTACTCCTACCACCGAGAGAAATGTTCGCGAATTTTTAGGTATCGCGGGATATTATCGAAGGTTCGTAGAAGACTTCGGAAATGTGGCTAAACCATTATTCAATTTATTAAAAAAGACCCAACCATTTCACTGGGGGGAAAACGAGGAAATAAGTTTCGGAAAACTTAAGGAAAGACTTTGTCGGGACCCTATCTTGCAGTATCCAGATTTTGAGAAAACATTTCGTTTAACTACAGACGCCTCAGATATTGCAGTTGGCGCTGTTTTAACACAAAATAAGGATGGCATTGATTTACCTGTTTCATACTATTCTCGAGTATTTAATGCAAATGAGCTTAATTACTCTAAAACAGAAAAGGAGTGCCTAGCAGCGATCCACGCACTGGAAAATTTCCGACCGTATTTATACGGACGCAAATTTATCTTGTCTTGCGATCACGAGCCATTAAAATGGGTCGAGGCAGCGAGGACTCCTGTTTGTAGGTTATCAAAGTGGCTATTCCAAATAAAGGACTATGATTATGACTTTGAGTGTAAATCAGGTAAAATAAATCGATGGTTACCAGCAATATCGAATAACCCACCCGATCAGGACCACAACTCTGACTCAGAACTGAATGAGTGTGATTCAATGGAACCTGATACCATAACAAAGCAATTTAAAGCATGCCTTGCAGACAAAGAATTCCCAGCACACGTCCGTTCGTTAGGGATAACATCCTATCCAATTAATACGCATGATCGTGCGGCCAAACAAACCGCGAAAGAAATAATAAAGAAAACGCTAGCACCAAGAAAAGATAGACTAGTATCCGACCCCGGGAAACAGGCTAAAGAAGTTGTTGAAAAGTTAACAAAAAAAAAAGACTTCTAAATCTACCCTCGAAATTCCCAAGCAAGTGGGACAACTACCAATTCCTCAACCCATCCCTAGTACATCCAAAAATGTCAGTGCGGGAATCCAAAGGAAACCTGGTAGACCTAAAGGATCTAAATCTAAAATCCCTTCTCTTAAACCAGCATCAGAAACTGACAATACCAGTATAGCTGATAGACTCAGAACAAAAAGGACAATCCCTGACTATCGGGATAACCTTTCTGACGCAGAAGGATCAGGTATAGAAGCAGATAAAAGCAGTGATTCTGAACAGGAGTCTGACACTCCTGTTCAGAGACATAGGTTTAGCTGTCTCCCTAGTTTAGACGTACCGGCAACGGTGCCAACTCGTGAAAGCCCTGTTAGAAATACGCAAATGGAAGATCAAGGTGACAAAAAAAGGGGCGATGAGGAAGAAGTCGCGCGGCAAAATATTTTTCCAGAAACCCTAGAAACGCGGGATAATGCCCAAGAAGTCCTAGAACCTGAGGACATTCTTGTATATGCTAGTCCCCCACCATGTAGTAGTGACGGCGATGATTCGGATGAAGAATTTCCTAATATCACACTAGACCCAGCCCTCGTAAAAAGCATTCAGGAATCCATTAGTAAATTCGACAAAACGGTAGGTAAAAATCACCAATCTTGGTACTGGGACTCAAATTTCTTAGATTTGGAACACCCCCCTTCTGATACAGAACCTGGCAAGGGCATCCAACAAGAAAAGGATCCCACAGAATCGGAAGATCGGCCCACGGTTATAGGTTCCCAGATAGATAGCACCATAGACCGTATCACAAAAGAACTTAAAGAAATAGGAGATTTAATGGCCCAAAATGAGTTAGGATCAGTTTTTGACGAAACGGAACATGAATCAAATTGCGAGATCCAGCAGGAAAAAGATCCTACGGACGTTGACACAATTGTACAAAGCGATTCTCCCGATAAATCAATTCTAGCACCCTTAACAAAAAAAGGGGTGACGTTTGCAACCCCAATGCCTAGTCATGGCCCTGTCGCACGTTCTACTCCTTACGTTCAACCAACTGATCAATTAGAACATATTACAGAAGCGACAGACGAAACACAACCGAATTTAACCGAAGTAAGACTTGATGTTAAGAAACCAAAACCAAGACGGTTACAGACCAACGTTCACGAAAATATTACCCAACCATTAATGGCAACCCACAATCCTTCTGAAAGAATCCCTATAGATCCAAACCCCACTAATTTACAATTACAAATGCCTTACATCCATTCTCCCGAAGCCATGGAATGCAACGAGGATAGAAACATCCCAGATTTAGCTACACGAACTAATGTCTTAAATAGTTGTCGCGAATCACTAACATATCAGCATGACAATTTAGTTCACTTTATTTCAAGCGACTGCGAAGTAGTAACTCCCGTCACGAAATTACTTCTGTCAATTGGCAGAATCGACATGAACGAAATTAAAGATAAAAAACCGAAAAAGGGACAAATAATCGTTACAGAAAAAGGAAAAAATAAAATATACTCAGTAGTTTTGAAAAATCAGTATCTCGACTCCACGAATTCAACAGACTTAGAACAAGCGTTAAGGAATTTATTATTTGCTCTAACCCATGATAAAATTGACCAATTTCGGATTGCACGTTTTGGAAACCTATGTGACGACCTTCCTAAAAACACTCTTACTGACTTACTAACGACCATTTTTAGGGACAAGGACATAAAGATTACGGTTTGTTATGGAAACGTAATCACCCCACCAGAAGAATTACGACAGAAAATCATTAAGGAGTACCATTGTAGTACCATAGGAGGACACAAGGGGTTAACAAAAACTTATAGGCGAATAAAAAGTAGGTTTTATTGGACGAATTTAAGAAAGGACATTATTGAGTTTATCCGTCGGTGTTCGGAATGTGCCGAGCAGAAACTTACGCGAGTAAAAACACAAGAGCCGATGCTTATCACAGACACACCCCTAGATACGTTTGATAAGGTCTCTTTGGACACGGTTGGCATATTACCCACAACACCAAATGGAAATAAACATATCCTAACAATGCAGGATCACCTTAGTAAATATTGTATCGCAGTAGCTATTCCCGACATTAGTGCAACGACAATTGCTCACGCCCTTGCAACCCACCTATTTTCGGTACACAGCGCACCCAGATGCATTCTGACCGACCGTGGAAAATCGTTTACTAGTAAAGTTTTGCGGAAATTGGCAAAAATCTTTAATATAGAACAAGTGACCACTTCCGGCTATAGACCTCAAACTAACGGAGCTCTAGAAAGAAGTCACATTGTTCTAACGGAATATATCAGGATCTATGCTAATAATTATGATGACTGGGATAGGTTGCTGCCTTTTGCTATGTTCTCGTATAATACCTCCGTACATGAATCCACGAACTTTACACCCTTCGAGCTGGTCTTCGGCAGGGAGGCTAGAATGCCATCTTCCTTCCCTGAAGAAGAAAAGTTGGAAACGTATGGTTCGTACTTGAGGGAGTTGATCACGAGAATGTATGAAATACGCAAACTAGCTGCTAATAACATCATACAAGCAAAATTAAAAACTAAAGAATATTATGACCGTAAGGAAAAACCCCTTAATGCAAAATTAGGAGACTTTGTTAGAGTAAAAATTGAAGTAAGGTCCGGTAAGCTCGATGCTTATTATGAAGGCCTTTACAAGGTAGTAGGATTCACTGAGAATCATAATGTTATTTTAGAAGCAGAGGACGGAACAAGAATAACAAAACACGCTGACAAACTGAAACTAGCTTACATATGACTAGACCAGTCTTTAAACGTCTCGGAAAACGGATTTCTAATCGATAGGCATGGGTTCATACACGTGTATACCGATGGATCTTGTTTCCGAAACGGCAAGGAACTTGCAACTGCTGGTATTGGCGTATGGTTTTCAGAAAATCATCCCTCTAACATTTCCAAAAGAGCATCAGGCAGACAGACTAATAATTCCGCTGAAATCGAAGCCGTGATATCAGCCGCAACTCAGGCAATAGTTGCTGGCATAAAAAAATTAAAAATTCATAGTGATTCCCGATTCCTAATTGATGGGTATACCCAATGGTTAGGAAAATGGGAATCGAATCATTGGAAAGCATCCAATAACCAACTTGTTAAAAATAAATTAGAATTTTTAGAATTAAAAGAAGCACTTAAAACCTTGGATATTCAGTGGTGTTATGAGTCTGCACATAGTGGCTGTTATGGAAATGAACGGGCAGATGAATTAGCAAAACGGGGCGCTCTATCTTAGAGCCACCCCTCTTCTCCAAAATTTTAATAAATTATGTGTTATTTTCTAGATTAATCATGTTGCATTTGCTGAAATGGATCATCTGGGGAATCCTGCTTTCCAAAGTGAGATGTCAGAAAGCGGCAGCAAACTATTCCAATACCAAATTCAAAACCAACATCGGGATTCATTATGAAAGATTAGGACCCCTGCAACACTCCACGGACGTTTGGCGAGTAGTGATCTATCTAGACACTGCACCTGCACAGAAACCGCTCTCAGATTTCTCGCAACGACTCCACGAGACCATGGAACATTGCCTTGCTATCGCCCAATTTAGATGTTACGAAGAACTAAGCTACTCCAGATTACGAAAAAAATTTGATGCTGTTGCTACATTACAAATCACACTATCGAATGCCGTACAAGAGTTACGTCACCATTCTGAAACTTACGCAGCGGAATCTACACCGATGACGATTCACAGAAGGAAGAGAACACTACCATGGTTTGGATTCATAGGCAAAATCGCCGGACCAACAGCCGGAATCTTAAATTACGAAGATGGTGACAGATACGAAGAAGCCATACACGAATTAAATTTAGTACAAAATAACATTTCAAGACTTATGGGTGAACAGGTACATCTTGTTCGTTCAGAATTTCATGAATTACACGAAAAGGGTAAGCAAAGAGACTCGGAGTTAATGGCATTGAAAACTCAATTAAAATCCTTCGTTAACAATATGACAGAAGTAATTAACACCGCTTCAATCGATATGTACCGTGACTCTTTGCAGAGAATTGCCCTAACCGTCGAATTCTCTATCGACGAACATCAGAAGAGTCTCGAACAGCTCATATCTGTAATCAACACCGCTCAAGAAGGAAGACTTCATCCATCTTTATTGAAAAATGAACAAATCCTTCGAATCTCCAGAGAAGTTCAAGATTTATTATCAGATGTAGAATTCCCGCTACATCCTTATCAACTTAATATAATCGATTTAATTAAAATCTCAGCCGTTTTTCCTAGAATCAAAAACGACAAACTCTTCATAGCCGTAGACATTCCATTGTTAGAGAAAACCTCTTACCGGCTATACCAACTACATCCAATGCCCATCATTCAAACACTTGCCGACAATACCACAACCCGAGCCTATATAAGACCAAGGACTAAATATCTTGCCGTCGGGGAGGATAAACAACAGTATTTTTATATTATGGAAACCACTCTGCAATCCTGCGCTTTCATCAGAGGAAAATATATATGTAAATTTACCCAACCCATCTATGAAGCCAAAGGAGTAAGGTCTTGTGAATTGGAATTACTTCGAAAACCTTCTCTAGACGCGTTAAAAATCTGTGATATCCGAATAACTTCAAATCAACAGCCATTTTGGATGCCACTAAGTACTGTAGGAGGATGGATATATACCCTAATCAAGCCAGAACTAGCCTATCTCACGTGTAGAGGAGAAACCACTAAGGAATTGGAAATCTCGGGAACAGGGATCATACAAATAGCCAGAGGATGCACCCTGAAGACTGATAACGCAATAATATCGGCTTTCAATGTCCTCGAGGATCCACAAGAATACCTATACGAACCAATGATCGATTTAAATGTGAGTGAAATTTTTCCAAAAATAATGGAACATCAAAGGATGTACGGAAGTAATATAAACGAAACTGAAATAGGCCCGCATATCTTAACCTGGGACGAAGAAAAGTCTGATGTCTCGCTAGCAGAACTCGAAAAACAATGGAAAATCCTAAGCCAGCACCAAGTAGAAACGGCACAAAATAATAGACTCACCAATACAACTCTGGGAGGAGGCACTATATTAGTATTGATATTCCTTCTATATGTATTCAGAAAACCAATTGGCAAGCTTACTAAAATCGTGACTTTTTGCAGCGGTAAAAATAAAAATTTAAAGGTATCAAGCCCTATCTTACCCGTTCGTAATCATCATCCTAGTCAAGTGCGATTTGAAAACAACGAGAATCCAGAGCCCACATCAGACGAAACGACAGAGGAACCTCCTGATAGTACTTCCAAAGAAACAAAAACCGAGCATAATTGGCGTGATTTAACGCCATGCCCAAGGACAAGAAAGCATCAAGTGCCACCCCAAGACACCTTAGTGTCTTAGGAAAAAAGAAAGTGAAATCTAGTTTAAGTTGAACTATTGTGAACTTTATAATTAAGTGATTAATCTAATTAGGGAGTAAAAAGGGGACTAAACAAAAACTATGAAAGCAAAATTTTATTAATAATACTAAGAAAATATAAAAAGGGTTAATAATTGTGTAATTTAATCATAGAAAAATAATCTAAATGTTAAAATAACGAACGAGTTTATCGAGCAGAAAGGGATTTACGCATTTTTCGAGCGCAGGTCCAGCAAGGCGAGATCATTTTTTTGATGTGAAAACGGGTCCGCTGAAATAAAAAAAAAAGAATTGTATCATAATACATCACTACAAAAATTTAGTAATTATGCAAGAGAACAGAAATCTTTTCTTACCAAATCAATGCGTAACCTCGTTTTATTCGGTAAAAATTCCAAAACATAGACCAGAATTACGGCAGGCTCACAAGGATAGGCGGGAAATTCAAAGAAATTGCGGGGTAGCTCGTCAAGTGTAACTTCCCGCAATTCGTCGTCAATAGAGAGCCAATAGCATCCCCCCGCTAATTTGGCTGTTTCAGCCATTGGGTGTCGAAATCTCAACTGAAATATATTGAAAAAGAAATTAGTATTTTTCTGATAAAATCATGGTAGAAAATAGTTTTATAGGTAATCACACCTACAATTACTGATAACAGGAATAAAATCTATCTATTTCAGTTTTTTTTTATTTTCCTTTTTTTTTAATAAATTAAAAAAAAAAAAAATTTTACTTTTACACATATTAATTAAATTATTTAATTGATACTAGTAAGACTAGGAATAGTTTGATTAAATAATGGAAAAATTATTCAACAGTAATGTTATCATAAGAAAAACAACTAAAAACATAGACTAAAAGTAAGATAATGAGCAAAGCTAAGCAAAATATATGTATAAATAAATAATAAAAATAATATCAATTTTATTTACATTAAATAATCCAACTAAAAATAAAAAAATTATATCTCTAAATAAAATTGTAATATTAAATTTAAGCTTTATAATAACATAAATTATTCATAATAAGAAAGACAAATTTTATTATTTAGTAAAAATTAAAATAACAATAATGCTATTTAATTTAACTAATGGTTATTATTTAATTATTAATTTATTATTGTTATTATCTCATTAATAAAAGAAAAATCATTTTCAATTAATATTTCCAATACTGTATTTTTATCTTTAAACTATTTCAAATAATTTTAAATTAACGGGATTAAAAATTATTTTTATTCATTTAAATTAAAGTTAAAGTCTAATTTATAAACTGACTTATTTTTATTTTTATCTTATTTGAATAAACTAAAATTAAATCTTAAATTTAAGTCGAAATTAAAATATAATATATAAGAACAATTCAAAAATAATTTTTATAAAAATAATTTTAATATGCAGTTTTAAAAGTAACACCCATGTTACAACGTTATAACATTATGTTATACACAATAAACGGCATAGCTATATCTCACCTGCACCCAAGGAGGGGCTCCAATTAGTAGAAATTTAAAATTGTAAAAGAACTAACCGGGCGCCAGTAACCGCGACATTTAAAAGATCCTACGACCCCACACCAAGTATACTCCTGGGTCCATACGAAACATTGATGAGAAAAATCCGGTCGCATTAACAGAGGGTCGAATGGAACCTTTGGAAACTTTAGGGCCAAAGCTTGCGACATAGGCAAATCCTGCCAATCCGGGATAGTTACGAAGTATCTAAAGAAAATGTTATTAAGTGTCAGCATTATAAGTAAATTTTAGTATCATAACATCGATTGAAAAAAGGGCGATTAATTAAAAATAAATAGACTAAATAGAAATCACCTCATTTCGGTTAAAAAGTAACACCGATGTTACAACTTTATAATATTATGTTATACACCATGAATTACTAATTAATATAAATCAGATTTAAATTTATACTCTCTAGATCTGAATTGGTTGGAAATGGCTAATTGGAAAGCAAAAACTCAGTTACTAATTGAAATGGTTATATTTCTACTAACCATTTAGTGAAAGGTAACTAATTATTAGTCAAATTCATTTTTAGGTTATGTCAAATTACTAAAATTTTAGTAAAATTCTGTTTACAAATTCAATTGTTCAAATTTTAACTATCTTTTTAGTTATATTCTTACTAATAATTGGTTATGTCTTGCTAATTTAGATTTAAGGAGTATGCTAGTTTTAAAATTTAATTATGGTAGACGTCAAAATGAATAATAAACTCGACAAACACATTAAAATATTTACGCCAACTTTAACAACGCGATATAAAAATTTTAACATTACTTAATTGTTTAATAATGGGACCTTAAATTAATTATTCCTAAAAATTTTCACATGAACAACCTTATTTAGCCAAATTAGGATGAAAAACGATATGTTATTATTATATAAAAAAAAAAGGGGGAAAAATTTTATTTTATAGCATGAATAAGTAATTAAAATAAATAAATAAACAAAATACCAAACAAAAACGTAATTAAAGTCCGTAGTAAAACAACTCATTAATTAAATACTCGGTAAATTTCAAATTGAAAAACCGTATTAGCACGTAAGTGTCATTTTCGTTCGACAAAGCTTGACTAACTTCGGCCGACTTCGTATACCTTCGACAGTTTGAAACTTAATTACAACATACGAATAAGAAACCACGATATTCAATTCCAAATCAGAAAAACAACTATTGAAATACTAAAATTTAAATAATATTATATGTAATTTATGTTCTAGAAATCTAATAAGTGGTTTTAATAAAACCATTAATTCATAACGAACTAAATAATCAAAATTTCGAAATTTTAATTTCAAATGAAATCTAAAGGAAATAAGCCGTGCTACAATATGTAAATACAATAGAAATACATAAAAATAGATAATAGATGAAACTAATAACTATACTATCAAAAAAAAAAAGAGACGAAAAAGCGATTATAGAAAAGTAAAATAATAGAAAATAGGCAAAACATACTTACTCATATTTCAGGAACGGTAATGTTAAAACCGTTTTGATCACAAAATATAATTCCACTATGGACGATCTCAGCCGTTCCTTTGATTCGACCCAATACATTAAACTATCCTCGCAAGGAATCTGCATCAACTCACAATTAAAGAAATAATTCCAGCCTTCCAAAGATGTTATTTTACACATCACATCCTCGTCCTCACTAAAAATCACTCGCAATAAATCAATCACCATCACGCAGCAACTCATTTCCAAAACAATGTTCATTTTTACAAAATTTTAAATTGAAATTAATAAAAAGAAGAAAAGATTTCTGTACCGTGCAATGACGAAATGAACACTAAACACTGAAATGAAGCATCCGGCGAAACAGATAACACAAAGATGCAAACGTAGCATTTCTGGACCTGCTCTCAGGTGCTAAAGAAATAAAGTCCCATATACAATTATTAATTCTACTGAACATAATAATATTAACATTATTACAAAATTTAAAATTAGGCGATTAATCGTCAAGGGACGACGATTGAAAAAAGGGGCGAGTTGTAATGGAAGAAAATTATAATTAATGATAGAAAATTAAAATAAATAATTGTCTAAAGTTCTATTATCCTTATAGTCAATAAGCATGTTACAGAAAATGAAAATCATTATATTAGAATTAATCATAATTATATATTATATATCCTACTTGGAGGTCAATATACTCCACAATATTTTATATGAAACATTTTTACTTCAAATTCCGCATTGCAAAATAACTAAACTAAAAGAAGTATTGCAGCAAGCATATGAAATAACACACGTGTGAGCGCTGATGTATAGCGAACACACCCAAGCATACACATACATACACTTGCCGGCATACCATGATAGTGTGTTGTTTCCACACTAATGCATTTTCGAAATGATGAGTTATTTTTCTATTTTTGTTTACAATTATTAAAAACTAAATTTATATGAATACAAAATCATTAATTAAATCAATTGCCTTGACTGACTTCCGATTTCTTAAACAAAATAAATTTCATTAAATTAATAAAAATAAAAATTAGGTGAACAATAATTCAAAGGATTAAATAAATGAGTAATCAAACTAAAAATAAATAAGATGGCATCTATCGCTGGTTGTTGTCATTCCATGCGCATTTTAGCAATAAATAATCGAATAAATTATTACAAGGAGTGAAATTTAAAACCCACACTCTTTGGAAATTCTATTATTTGATTTAGAACTATCTAAGCCTCGAAGTTCAGACCTAAAAAGGAAAGAACATAAGAACAAAGAAAACTAATTTTGTAATATAAAAAAAAAAAATAATAATAATAAAAAGAAAAATGAAAAATAAATTGAATAAATAAATCAGGCTGTGAATTGCTGGAATTATTTCCATCGCGTATGGATACAACGACTAGGAAAGATGATGGGTCATCAAAAATATCCAGGTAGCAACACCACCTGTAATGCCTCGGAAATACAAAATTGCAAATACTGCAAATTTGGCATTTCCTAACAAAAGAACAGAGGCGACTTGTTTGATTAAAGGAATCAACTGGGCGCACAACGAATCGATCTATCAAAGAGGTAAAAGCTCTCGGATACTAAAAGTTGTCTGCCCGTCGTGAGTTCTTAAACGTATTTCTTTGACTTTGATTTTTTAATTCGAGAGTGGCCGCGACGTTCTTTCGTGAACTCGTAAATAAAAAATCAAAGTTATTATCGCGTATTCTAATCGTTTTCATTTCGACTTGCAATTTTCATCGAAAGTGGTCGCGATAATTAATCTAACTGTAAAGAAATTGGAAGTCGGGATTAGAATTAAAATCGGTTTTCCAAATTATTTGATTTTTCCGGTTTAATTCGAATAACTAATAAAATCAATTGAAAATTATTCTTTTGCCCTTTGAACTTTTCAAAGGTAGAATTTTAGTTATTTTATTTTTTTGAGAATTTAAAATTTAAGAAAATAAACTAAATATAAAAATCAAATTCAACAACTCATCAATACTGGCGGTATACTGGTAAAGTATAATCTCGTTCCATTCACACTACACGACAAAACATACACACAAAATTGTTCTCTGCTTAACGTTAGACTGTATTTGTAACATTTAAACATTTTTTGGTTGTTTAAATAAATGGTTAAAAATGGTAAATCAATCTTAACAATTTAATTTCCTTCTACTATTCCCAAGATAAATACAAACAGAAAAGGCTTGAATAAATAAGTCAGGAATTCGACTCATTTTACTACTCCGTGATGAGTTAAAACTATATCTTATTTCCACAAACAATAAAATCTAAAAAATAATTTTCTTGTTCGTGACACTACAAATTACAAATTTTTGGTATGAAGATAGCAAAAAATATTCCAATTTGATCAAACTTTAAAATTTAAATTAATTCAAATTTAAATGCAAATTATTTAATGCAAAATAATTAAATAATATTAATTATTTTGCATATTCAAAATACTTCTTACAATATTTTTAAGAGGCTTCACTTTTTCGAAACTGCTTAATTTTTATCTTATATTTTTTTTTTTACAAAATTTTTAAATTTGTATTCCTTTTACTTTTGATATTTTACTTTTGTATTTGTTGTTTTATTTTAGGATTTTCATTAATATTATTTTTTTATGTAAATTACTTATTTTATAACATTCACTAAACTTTTTATTTCAATAATTTTCGTAAATATTTCCATATTTTTAAAAATAAATTACGCTCATTTTTTTTAAATTTAGTAAATTTGTTTTCACATCTTGTCTATTTTTTGCGAGATTTCTTGCAAACTGACTAATTGTTTCATAACATTTTTAGATTTCGTGTAATATTATAAACATGTTTTTGGTTTAATTTGCCAAAATTTTTTATTTTTAAAAGATTTTTAAATTTATTTTTATTTTATTTTTATGAATTATAATTTTTTAGTAGATTCTAACCAAATTTTATTATTTTTTGTACCTTTTACATTCTTTTTACAGTTCGTTAGATTAAGGAAAAAACATTTCTTAATTTTCTTACTATTTATTTAATTTTCTTGATTTTTCACTATTTTTTTGTCCTTCCTTGATTTTTAATTAATTCTTTAATTTTTGTCATCATTTTTCCACTTCTTAGAAACATTTTTTATTTTTTTAAATTGTTTATTTTTTATTTCATAATTACGAAATTTTTAAAACATTTATTTGCTGCTTTTAGCTACATTTTTTAAATTTCTCATTTTTCAACTTTTTTGAAAACTTTGATTCTTTTATTTTATATTACGTAAATTTAATCTTATAATAAATATTCTCATTTTAACATCGTTTCTTTATTTCATAGAATTTCTTTTCTTTTAAAATTTTGTTCTCTTTAGTAATATATTTTAAAGTTTTTTAATTATCTCCTTATTTTTTATTTTCATTTTTTTAAAACAGTTTCTAGTTTTTATATATTTTTATGCCACTATTTTATTCTTGTGTTGTTTTCTTAATTTTTTCTTCATTCCTTTAATAATGTCCATGAAATTTTTTTAAACAGACTATTTTCTTATCTTCTTACGTTCTTGTTTCTTTATAATTTGTTATTATTTTGCTGCTCTTACCTAATTGTCTTAATTTTGCAATCACATGAATTTTAAGATATTTTTTTTAATTTTCTCATTTTTCCAACATAAATTATTTAATTTTGAATAAATGTTTTATTCTTAATTATTTCTTATTATATATTCTCAGTTTAAAAAATAAACTAATACAAATAAACATTTTTAGGTTTTATATGCTGATACCATGTTCAAAAAAATCAATTTTTGATTTAAATAAAAAAAAGTGCAATTTAAATAAATATAATCGGTTTTTTTTCTTAAATCATGATTTTTATTAGCCAGCCTGTAATAAAAACATTAAAAAAGCTAATCAACTACTTTCTAATATATTATTTCAAAATTGTAGTCTATAATTTTCACTTTTAAAAATCCGGGAAAATTGTGCTCTAACATCCGGGAAATCCGGGAATTTGCCGGGAATTTAAAATTGCCAGTTTGCTAGACACCCTGACTACTTTTGTCCCAAAATTAACCTTTTTGAATAAAAAATTTAATAATTTAATATTTTCTAAATGAAGCAAAACGTATTCGCCAAATTTTAATAGCAAGTAAATTCTATTAATATTAATATTAATCAAATTACATTATCATCTTAAAATAATGTAGTTTAATAAAATTTACATTTTTATAACTAAAATAAGGAAATTAATATTTTGCGTAAGTTTTGATGTATAATTTAAAATAATTTTTTAATTATAGTGTTTTTCGAACAAAATGACTTTCGGTAAAATTGATTTGGGAGCAAATAATGGTTCTGCAATATTAATATTCTGTAAATTTGGTTTTCTGCAAAATCAATATTCTTTCATGTTGATGTTCTTTAAAATTAAAATTCTACAAAAAAAATGTATCAAATTATTCTAACAAATTTGCTTCACAACATTTTTATGCCTCTCCGTATGCAAAAAGGAAGTATATGTTGTACAGTTTCTAATTTTTTAAAATCTATTATGGACATTGCAGAGG